>VWZV01006860.1:4115-66240 GCA_013397155.1 Irena cyanogastra | reverse complement strand
ATGAAATAGTTAACAGATAAAAAAAAAAACCCAACATTTCCATATGTTGTATTCCTATGTGTAAATTTTTAAAAGTTTTAATCTAGAATTTTGAATAAATATTAAAAAAATATTTCAGAATTACACTGTTTGTGATTTTACAAGGTTGTCATCTTGCTAGTATTCTCTCATTAATGTATCTTTCATTTGACAATTTTAACTGCATTTGTGGTTTATACTTTTTTTCAAATAATGAATTAAGTAAGCTAAGATTAGTCATTTTAATTAAAGAAAGTTTGAATCAAACCTCTTCTACCCAGTTGTAAAATTCTGATTCAACAGGTTACTCACTTTTGGTTTTCTATTTGTATGATGTGATTGCAAGAAAAAAAGTGGAGGTTTCTGTCAAAAAAACACCACAATCAATTTTTTCAACAATGCATCATGTAGCTCTTGGACCAACATGAGAAAATTTGGATTTTTTAGGTAAAAAGGTATTGGAAAGGAAATGTAATAACATGTCAATGATATAATCATCATATTGACCCTACTGAAAATCTCAGCTGCAGGAGTAATTTTTGCTCAAATAAGAATGTAATAAAAATTCAAAGGTCTGGTTTTTTGAGAAAAAATAGCCACTGGAAAGTGTTTTGTGAAACGGGTTACTCAAGATCCAAAAGTTGTGGACTATCTAAGCCTCTGACATTGCTAGTGCTTATCTCTAGGGACTGATCACTAATCAAAAAAATTGCAATAAATACTCCAGTTCTATCAATTCAGGTACTATATTAAAATTATTCATGGTGGCCAAATAGATAAAAATCTATTTGTTTTTGTTAATGCTTCTTTTTTTTTTCAAAAATCATTTTTAGGCTGCTTGCGTGTCCAGAATTAACATGTAATAATGCAAATTTTACATTTATATTTTCTATTAAGTGTACCAGAAACTTTCCCAGTTTTGTCTGTGTTACAAGAGCTGAGCTTCTGAGTCTCTGCACAAAAATTAAATGAGAAACTGTGCCTTGAAAACAGCCTTAATGTGCTTTGCCTTAGCCACATTTATCTTGATACTGCAATTATTATGCAATGTTTAATCCTTTTAGTGCAGTGCAACAATTCAGTAGCCAAATGAAAGAGAAGTGGGATGTGTTATCCTGTTGCTATTGTTAGAGAAGTAACATTCTCTTCAGCTGTTACATAGATGATTATTGTTGAAATAAATGACCTGTGCCTAATGTTTTACTATTCAACATAGCATAAACTGATGGAATGTGAAGGGCACCACAATGAAATTAGTGTGTTATCCAAAATATAATTTGAGAGTAAGTTCATCCGCTTAATATTTCATTGAAAACATTTTATGGAATGTAAGAGAAGGAATATTTGCCTCACACTTGGATTTATACAAGTCTTTTCTCCTTCTCCTGAGGTCAGCTGCCTGACTAAATAAATGTACTTTTATAAAGCAAGGTGGCAGCAAGAAACTTCTGACAGAAAAAAAAATGGTCTAGTATGCTCATTTTTCATGAGAGCAGCAAAAAGATGAGATTCAAACCATGACCACACTCTGTCTTCTGCACATTGCTCGTACCCATCCTTAACCATGGCACTTGTTAGTCTCGGTTAGTATTAAAATTACCAGGTTTTCTGAAACTCAGCAGTCCTTTGTACTGAAGCATTTTAGCTCAGGTGTTGAAGAAAACCTCATGGTTAATATAACTTCCAATAACTCTTTCATCCTCTGTAAGATTTAAATCAAGTGTGTCTGGGGATGCATTTGTAGAGGGGAGATTGAATCATCTTCTATGTCTATCTAATGTGAGTAGTCTCTTTTTAAATAAAGTAATTTTTATCTCTCCTGGTCTTGCCAGAGACAGAAATCTGTGATGACATCATTTACTTTAGCAAGAATGTAGATTTTCTTTTAACTGTGGACATCAGTCTATTAGAATTGTTTTCCTTGATATTTTTCCCTTTTTAAAAAATAGTGTAGAAGCAAAAAGCATCTAGGAAACATCCTGAGAATAAGACCTCTCTACCTGTGACTGCTAGAGGGGAACTAAGCAGTTTCTAAAATAAAAATCAATAGGAAAGCTGTCAGGCACTGGCAACTTATTTACAGGAAAAAAAATTGTCTTTCATAATTTCTTCAGTCTTAACTTGATTTATACAGGTGGATTTTTGCTTTAATCTATTTTAGGAAACTAAATCTCCTATAAGAATTTTGGGGGTTTTTGTTTTCAAATGTCTTCAATATAGGTACAAGTTTTTACACATAAAAAGGATTTTCTAAAAATCCAATTTCCTAATGTTATTGAAATCTTTCAGGTTTTGGCTTGGGCTTGGGTGATTTTTTTGTGTTTTCGGGTTTAGTACATGACGCTAAAAGTATCTTACCCACTTTTTCTGTTCTGTAACTGACCTCTCTAAACTGTTTTGTCATGTTTTGCTCTTACTTGAAACTGGTGCATCTGGGATTCCATCTTGAGACTTAGAGGACTAATAGCTCTCAGATGATTTGAAAATCTTCTTTTAAATTATAAGACCTTGTCTAGACTAGGATTACTGTTATAAATGTGTTTGTTGGCTAATTCTGATGAGTCCTTTCACATCAGTCTAGATAAGGTGGCTCTGTCCTTGGTAATATTTTCCTGAATTTTTTGTAAGCATTGTCTTTTTGATCCTCCTTTTTTGTTTATGTGTGTGTGTGTGCATCTATTTGTATGAAAATCAGTATATGCCCATTCTACTCATTCAGATATATCACTTATTTTGCACAAATATGTAAACTAGGTGCAAGGGAGTGTGTAATTAAATCCCGTGTGTGTGTGTATGTGTAGAACATAACTATTTGATCTCTGAAAAAAAGGACCAATAGAATAGGCATTTTGAGGGAAATTTGGCACTTCAATCCTGTTTTAATAGAAAATAAAACATGATTAGAAGAGGAAAATATTTCAGAATGTTTGGAAATTGTATATTAGTAGAAATGGTAATATTGCATAAATATAAATGAAAATATCACATAGGTAGAAATTGTAATATTACTAGAATCATTTTGATGTAATACAATATTGAATTAACTAGGAGTCCTGCTATTAGTAATACTGAAAAAGCGTATTTCAAGGACGCAAACTTCTGACAGATGATGTTATGGTACGAATAAACCACATTTCCAAAATCCTGATCGGGGACTTGCATTCCTAAAGAATTATCAAATTCCAGTTCAACTTGACAAAGCAAGAAACAAAGACAAGAAGAAGAGAGAAGTGATGAATGTCTGGGCAGAAGTCCCTGTACCTTAACACATACACACAAGACTAGACAGTGCTGCAAGAGCATTTTATGCTACAATTTTACAAATAAGCATAAAAATGTTTGAACAGCACGAACTGTGTCATGAGATAGTTTCTTGTCTGAGAAGAGCCAGCGGGTGTCAAGAAGCTGGCTGTCACACCTTCATTTCCATTGCATTTTCATATAGAATATAGCTGTTATTATTATTATTAATAATAATAATAATAATAATAATAATAATGACATTCCCAGAGACCCTCAGTGGATATGTTTCACACCCCACCAAGGCTGCCTTGGCAGAGCAGAGCTTTTTGCTGTCCTGGTTGCTGTGCCCCAAAGTGCACAGTCCAGGGCAGGGAGCCATCCAGCCCTGCCAGCTTTGTGCCACTGGAGGAAATATCAAACTGCTACAGCAAAAGGTCTGGCACAAGGCAAGGAATTTGCCTCTAGGGGACATCAGAGTGCATTCATTATTACCTGTAGTCTTAACAAGAAAAGTTTTCTATAGAGCTTCTAAAATGGCTGAGTGCACTATTTTGTTTATCCTGACTAAGTAGCACATCTAATGCTGACAAATGCAGAGGTAGAAAGCAGAATAATACAACAATAGAAGTTTAGTTTAAAACTGATTTGCGATTTAAAAGTATAAAGTCTTTCACGGCACTTTCTTTTCTTTATTTATTTTGTAGTCAAAGAGAAGTTGCCAGGGAACACACTCTGCCAGGACTCTACGTGAATCCACTCTGACTTGTTTTGAGGGCAAACACAAAAGCCTTCTATAAGGCCTTGCTACTGCCAGCACTGCCACTCACTTCAACCTGAAAATTTCAAGCAATTTCTCCCCTCTTCCTCCACCAAATAAGTTAACTAAATTTAAAAAAAAAAAAAGTCTTTAACAAAAGCTTGCTTGAAGTAAAGCTCTTATGTTTAAATTGTGAAAAGCCAGACTTAAAGCCAACATCTGTTTCAGCTGTTCCTTTTATATGGAAGGTGCCTGGCTACTGCTGAGATAGTGACACTGGGAATTTTTGTTTGATGTTAGTGTTCTTTTTGAACCACTCTTTTCTACTGACTAAATTTGTTTATGTAGAAACTCTTAGAATATTAGTTCTGAAATTCTCCACTACGGTTATACACAAACCCCTCATTTTCCAAAAGTCTGATCTAGGAGTTGGACATCTGTGTATTTTTTCTGATAAATCACAACTCATTTGTGTTAGTGCTGGATGATAACAAAATTATGATCTTGACATTGGGTATAATATTCCAGTGACCAACTTACTTTCAGAATTTTGTGTTGTATAAACATCTTGAATTCCAGCCCTTGGAGTTAGGACGTTCTTACAAAGAAAATCACATATTTTCACATGTGTCTAAAAATACTAATTCCACCACAGTGTCCGAGCAGCTTTTCAGTGCTCTACAAACAGGCAGAGTTGACAAAAGAAAAAATAAAGTTAGGTCATTCAGGAATAGGACTAATTCAGTACTGCTTTTATCAGTTTATTTTTGATAGAGATGCTTTAAAAAGTACTTGACTTTGTCTCTGTTGGATATCTGTCAGAAAAGAAAGGGAGTTATTATAAAACAAATCCCTCAAGCTGAGATGAATTTTTCCTGCTTTTTGAATCAGCTGTAATCCTATATTTCTGCCCAAACTGGTATTATGATAGTAATAATGCAAAATACTCACAATACATCACAGCTGATTTTTTAGAATTTGATAAAGAATGATGACTTCAGATGAATGATTCTATCACAAGGAAAATCTGTTGCAAGATTAACCCAGGAAAGAGTGACAATCCTACCTGGCTGGCATTGGCTCCCTGGTCACAGAGTTGCTCATCTCTCCTTGCACAAACCCAACAACATTGAGCAGAGCTCCATGCAGAGGCCATTGATGGTCTTCAGGGGGGTATTCATCAAACAAATTCAGCGAGTTTAGGGTCATTCCTGCCGTGCAGATCATGGTACACGACTCGTTTGTGCCTCAAGATTCAATTTGACCACTGCTTCACTGAGATTTATTTAATAATAATACTCTCTTCTTTGAATGGCTGTAGAGTCTTTTCCAGAAAAGCTTGGAGCTATAAACTAACCCAAAATATTTTAATCAAGGAACATCCTTACCCTGCCTATGGCTGAACTCTGATAAGGAAGAGAAAGCTGAGAGAATGGATGAGATGAGATGAATCTGATGGGATCCAGAAGGATTTCACAACCAAATCCTTTAGTATGTCTTTGCTGCAGTGGTAACTGATTATAGAGCAAAGATCAATGAACTTTTGAGTATTGCCAAAGAGGAAGGTCTTGCCACCACAGCTAATTGTCTGAGTGCTGTCTGAGAGGTTTTGGAGCAGACTGGGAGCAGCTATTACCCTGCAGATACAATCTCAAATTGGAAGCTGTGACCAGCCACCAGTGTGACAAGAGTTGGGTGTTCACCATTTCCTCCATTTCCCCACTCTCTTCCTATCCTCTCCCAGACAGAATTACAACTGCAGAGAAGCTCTGGGGGGCAAGAAGAGGTCATCCAGATCAAGGCGTCAAGACAGGAACCCTCAGCCCACACCTCACCAAATCTGTATTTTATGACCAGCTGATAAACTTTTGAAAATACCATGACTAGCCAAGCCTGTGTTCTGATGGAGCACAAATAAAGGGTATCTGTTGGTCAGGCTTGGCTTTTCTTACTTGAATGCTACGTGTACCAAAAAAAGGCATTAACAAGGAAACATCGTGATGAAAAAGGGCAAGTTCTGTAGGCAATGACCATAAACAGATGTTTACTTGCTTGCTTTGTTTGTTTAAATACACTATATCTTCCCACTGCTGGCACAACAAATTTTCATTTCTTTCTTTAAATATTCCTCACTTTTTCATATACATTTATTTTTCATTCAATGTTCTTCGCACTTTCTTAGTACCTGCATAGTCTGAAATGCCCGCCTTTGTGCAAGAATGTAGCTGAAAATTGGAACATTGCTGCATTTTTATATCTAATTGAAAATAAATACATAAAGCTGCCAGTTTTGCTGTGTCTTTTGCCTGATGAAAGGTCATTCTTAATCTTTTTCATAGTTAATGGAATGCACTATTGTGATTATACTGAAATCTGAATGCCTTTGGAAAGTTTGAAAACTAAACAATTCTGTGTGAGATAACAGAGGAAAATAATTTCCTTTGAAGAATGACCTTTCAAAAGTGACTAGTCCCTATCTTTTCAGTGATGCCAACATGTCAGCTTCACATTGTGTACAAACCTCCCCGTCTCTGCTATATGCAAATACCCTGACTAAAACGGTGAAACAATGCTACATATCGCAATATTTATTTTTTCACAAATGTTCATCAGATAATAGCTTTTAAGCATCTTTGAATACAGAGCACTGTAGGGGCTGTCAGCTTAGCCAGTTGATTTTGTTTACAAAATGTCAGCATTTCCTTTTTTCTGAAAAGGACAGATGATAGTGTCTCCTCAAGAAGGGAACCTCAGGCCAGCTCTCAACTTGCACCACCAGCAGTGACCTCTATTTTCTTACTCACAGCAACAGCAACAACAAAAGGTGATTGTTACACACATGGGAACAGAAAAAAGGTACAAGAATGTCAGGATGAATGAGATAAGATTATACTATATCCATCACCATTTTCTAATAAAAGATTGTGCTATATTTGTCCATGCAGTTTCTTCAGAAATCCTCAAATTCAATTTTGATAAAATTGTAAGTCAGAGTAAAAATGGGGATATGCAACCTTAAGGCTTTTCTTTTAGATTAATGGTTTATCGTCACTAAAGCTTACTGTTAGCAATAAGAAAGAAAAATACTTAAGAAAATATTCATAAATCCTTTTAAGATTAATCAGACTCTTCCTTCACATTTTATAGAGAATTTTTACAAGGTACTAAATAAATTTTATTTTCAGAAAGCAGCCTGTTTCTCAGAACTATTTGCATATGAGAAAAGATAATGGGAAAAAAAAATCATAGTTTCCTGTTCAGGAATGCATCTAGGTGCCTATTGAGTAAAACAGTTAAAACCAGATGCTGCTACTGGACCATTTATGCCATTGGAATGTATGGTCAAATTGTTGACAGGAATTACATGGCAAGATCCAATAAATTTATGCCACATTCTGACTCTATTTCCATCTGTCTAACTTTCATTTTCTATTTTACCCTAGAGATAGTATATTTTTGGTTGTCCATCACAGAGTTGTGCATAAAAATTTTTACTTTTTTGACTCATGTACCCACGAAGTGTCACCAAAATAGAAGCAATGCAGCCACAAAGAAAAAATAATGCACATTGAGCCATTGAAACACAAGCATTGGCAAGGCCTTTGTACTAAAATTATTTCATTAATTAAAAAAATGCATGAATGCACACTCTGCATCAAAATAGCACTGTACTGTGAGTAATGTTTTCCATATTGCTTGACATTAGGTGGTCATGGTGTTACAGACTGAACATGCCTTCTGGAACCACACTGGTTTGTGATTCCACACACTCAAGATTTACATGCAGAGAAATCAATTTATATTAGTGATGTTTTATCCAATTACAAGGTATCAGGTGAGCTGTGGCGTTGGTTTGATTTTAATTATGACATGCAATACCCTATAACTTTTTTATTTGGTGCATTATGATAATACAGAACACAGGCTTCTTTCATCTCAGCAGCATCTCTTCAGTATTTGAAATCCTTCCTAAGATTTTGAAGTATAAGCCAAAGAATTCTGTGTCACATTCCTCATCCCTATTATGCTACTTAGTCATAAAGTGATAGAAGAATCCAGCTGCACGCTTTCTTGTTTGAAAAGATTATCTGTTTATTTAGGTTTCTTTTGTATACTGACTCTTTTTGCCAACTGCTCCTTCCAGCAGCAGCAGTTCTTTTCTTTTGTTGGTAGCTCGGAAGTATGAGTCATATTTTGGGAACTTCTGCATTATTTTAATACATTTAATTATATTATATGCATGTCTAGCCATTGATGTTTTATTTCAATAACTTTCAAGCTCATATCCAAACCCAAAAGAATAGTTGTCATAATATTTGACTTCCTGTGATTCTAGTCTCAACATCTTCAGGGACAAAGGTTCATCCTAATAATCTATTATAATTGGTCCCTTTGCACAATTAATAAGTCAAGTCTTATCAATCAGTGACTTTCTGTTTGCGTAACAAGTGCTGCAGATACTATGCAGAGAAAAACCTTCACTGTCAGAGAAACTCTAAAGAAAAGTAAGACAGATTTTTCCTGGTGACTTTTGAAGTGAGATCCCATTCACAGAGCTGTGTTTGACAGGGAATTGATTAGGTGAGCCATCAGCTGCTGTACATAAAGAAAATGATTGTTGGAGCTTATGGAAAAACCCTCACTACCACAGATCCAGGATGAATACTTCCAAGGTGAGAGGGCAGCAGTGACTGCTGTGTTTTTTGCCTAAATCCATTCTGAGGGAGGTTACAGCAATGGGTGTAACACACAGCCTTGCTGAGGTACTTTGAGGTGGTCTAGGCTTAAGTTCACTATCCAGCATATGGAGAAGAAGTGGGCAGCTTTAGTATTCCCCTTGCCATCTGCAATGCAGCACTGGCAGCACTGGCAGCACTGAAGTGCTCCTCAGCTGGGCAGAGGAGGTGAGGGAACAATTGAACCTTGCACGACAGACAGAGTTTTCCTCCCTCCTTTTCCACCACACAGGATGGATGGGCAGAAGTGGTTCATGCACACCAATTACAGCCATTTTTCTTCCTTTCTAGTCTACTTCCAGGATAACTCATTCAAGAGCCAGCTAAGCCCACCTCATTTGTTCTCTGCTGCTGAACAGCTGGTTGTCAGATACAGGAATTGACCTTTCTTAGGCAGCCCCTGAGAAAATCCCCACAAAGGTAATAAGTCAAAGGAGGTTTGGAATGACTATAAATTAGGTGAGGAGAATCTTCCACGATGATTGAAGGAATGGTAGAACTCCAGCTGTCCCTCCCTTCTGCCCTTGAGGTTTCATCTGTAGATGATATATTTCTGATGGTTGCCACTGCTGAAGGTTTTCCAGTTCCGAAGAAACTTTTTTATGGCTCTGAAAGAAGTGTGACCAGCAGTTCTTTGTCCCTCTACTCTGCTCTCATGAGCAACCTGGCTGGAATACTGCATCCAACTCTGAGATCCTTGGCATGGGAAGGATGTGGACCTGTTGGAGTGAGTTCAGAGGAAGCCCCAGAGATGATCAGAGGGCTCAAGAATCTCTCCTGTGCAGAAAGGCTGAGACACTTAGAACAGTTCATCCTGGAGAAGAGGAGGTTCAGAGGAGACCTTATGGCGGCATTCCAGTATCTGGAGTTGGCTTAAAATGGAGCTGGACAGGGATGTTTTATAGGGTCCTGCAGTGGTGGGAGAAGGGGGGAATGGTTTTAAACAGAAAGAGAGTTGGTTTAGATTAGATATTATGAAAAAGGTATTTGCAGTGAGGGCAGCGAGGCACTGGAACAGGTTGTCCAGGGAAGCTACGGCTGCTCCATCCCTGAAAGTGCTCAGGGCCAGGTTGGATGGGGCTCTGAGCAGCCTGGTCTAGTGGAATGTGTCCCTGCCCATGGCAGGGGTGTTGGGAGTGGATGATCTCTAAGGTTCTTTCCAGCCCAAACCATTCTATGTTCCTATGCCTCTTCAGGCTGTCTGGAACTGGACTTTGGCACTTCTAAGTGTTAAATAGTTGAGGATAGCCTTTGGAAAGGATGTGGAATGCAAGTAAAACCAAAAGCATTGTGCAAAAACCAACAAATCCCATATCAACATTTTCTGGTTTGTAATTTTTTTCCTTTTTATTGCTAAGAACATTAAGCAGGACAGACACTTAGGAGTTCTTACCTTGCTGTTTTGTTCTGGAGTTCATGGTCTTTCCTTGGAGCATCCTGGGGATTATCACAGTATCTATTTGTTCATATGTTAGATCAGTAAATGAAAGAACTTTCATCACTTTCAGGAGCCTGAAGTTAGTGAAAGAAGCAGGTCTGCCAAGTGGTGGTAAATAAAATTAAATTCAGAAAGGGCAATGGGCTAATGCTTTGCTTACAATAACGTACTGTTTTATGTATTTCTTTAATTATTGATTGCATAGTGGGTTATGCAAGAAAAGTAAATATGACAATGTCAAATGAAATGTGATATCTGAAGAGATATCACATTTTGATTTAGATTTACAGGATCTTTTTTTGGAAGGTAGGGATGTTTGGTTTTGTTTTTTTTTCATATCTGAGATGCTTGTATAACACTCAGATCCCATTTTGGAATATACAATAACAAATGACATCAGGGTTCCTTCCTGATGAACTAGCAGGACTCTTATCATATATGTTGAGAGGACACGTCAGGCAAGCAACATAAAAAATCAGGAAAGCATCTGAAGTGACATAGAAACAGGCAGAACCTGAATCTCTCAACTCCCAGTCTAGTACATCAGAAATTTTCCATCTGAATATTTAATACTCCATGCTCTAGATTTAGAGCAACTTGTGGGCTAAACATCTGGAACAATTTATGTTTCAGATTTAGGTTACTGACATAGCAAGGCAATTGCATATTGACAGTGAATTCTTACCCTGTTTTTAAGGTGATTATAATTCCATAAAATACAATATATCATTAAACAGAACCAATCATTCAGTTCAGAAGGATACAGATTTTTCCAGAGCATTAGAATTATTTTGATCACACAAATACATAAGCTACGTATGGGACGTAGTAATGTGTTTGCTAAAATATTTATATGGATTGAATTATTCCGTGAATTGAATTGCAGTTCACTGAGATTGTTTCATTTTAATATTAATATGGACAAACTATGTCAGGGATGCTAAAAATGTTGAACTTCAAACACATTTCTTGATTATTCTGATTTACATAAGTGCCTTTTGGTTTAGGGCATGTTCAGTGAAAGATAAAAGGAAAAAATTCCTGATATATCTTAAGGTGATAGGTGAACAAAGTGAAGACCTATATAGAAATAGGTCACAAACTATCAGTTGCATATAATAAATATTTTAGTTTAGGTTACTGTAAAATGCTGTTTGGAGTAACTTTGCAGAGAAGTAGTTCAGAGGCAAAATAACTTTAGAACGTGGAAATCTAAATGATATTTTCTGTCAAAGTTTTCTTTGAAAGAAATGTTTATCACTTTAAATCAAAATCAATTCATTTCTTAAAAATCATATAGTGGATGTAAAACCATTCCTCTAACATGTGATCAACCCACACATACTTTAGTTTGTCATTCTTCTCTTTCTTTTTGCAGGTGTTGTTAAAAAAATGCAAAAGCCTCCACTTGCCAAGATGGATGTGTACTTAGCTATTTACAGCTTTAAACGAGAAAAAAAAAAAGCCTTCATAGATTTCTGAAAACGTTGAAATTGTTTTTCCCAGCTGGGAAGTGGGGTTTACTTAGTTTCTACAAATATGTCTGTGTCACAATGTTCTGGAGTTTTATGCCAGGAAACTGTGCTGTGTGTTATGGAGTTTCATGGAGGGACTCTGCCTTTGGTAACTGCTACACCCGCCTGGTGACTGAAACAGACATGGTGATCTTCAGATTTGATTGTTCCTGTGAAGCAAAATGGTTGATTAAGCAATGGATTTTGAGATTTCTTAGAGTCCTTTTTTGTGTATATCTCCCAGAGTCGCCTATGAAAGGTGACCTTCCCTCTGAAATATTTCTGCACTCTACTCCAGGGGACATTATTTGGATTTATATGGGATCAAGACCATTATGCATAGAGAAAATGAGATTTTTTTTTTCTATAAATCAAGTATTTGGGCTGTTGTTTTTTCTTTTTAGAACGTTGTGTATGTATCCCAATAAAAATGAGATTCAGAAAACGAGGATATATTAAAGAATTTGACTGTATTTCATTGTCTTTATTCCCATTACTTTCTTTTCAGTATGCAAATATCTTAATAGGGAGCCAATGAGAAAGTGAACAAATGCATAGTTACAATTACTTTTCCCATCATCAGTTACTGCCCTTCTTTATGCCACTCTATGCCCAGACATATTACTCTATTTTATATTACTTTATTTTGCATTTTTGAAAAGATCAGTCCTCTGGTCTATGAGAGAGTCTTTGCTCTTGAGATATGCATGATCTGACATAATCTAAAGAGGTATACCCTCAGCTGTGCTGATACGAGGTAAATAAATTAATATGGGAACTTGTGATTTAACCTCTTCACTGAAATCCATTTCTGTATAATCTATCTTTGCTTGTTGCAGCTTTCCTAAACTATAAGAACATTTTAAAATTCTGAAGATAAACTCCTCTGAAATCCATCACATATCTTTTAAGAGCTTTTAAATAATGTCATGTGAATTTAGTGAGTTCACTTTCCCTATACCAATAGAATCTTAATAAAACTGTGATTTTGCTAATAATAAATACAACATTTGCATAATATCTTACAAATTATTTTTGTTTTCACTTACAAAAAATCTAGATAATCTTAAAAAATAATGTTGGCAATTTAGCAATTAAAGTCATATCTAGACATAAATATATACCGATAGATACTCCTTTCTTCAATATTTATTTTCTTTCTGCTAGCACATTTTAAAATTTATTTCCTCCCATGATTTCTCCACTGCTGGGTCTCTGTATAAAACTGTAGGAATATAACAGAGGCTGTACATTGTGGCATTGCAAGAATGCAGTTGAACCTACTGTTTGTGCACCTGAGACAGTCTGATGGTTACAAAACAGAGGAGGCTCTTGCCCTTTGAGAGCTGCCAATGGAAGAGGCAGCACAATTTCTACTACACTCTCATACCAATTAACTTTCTACACTTCTGAGATCAACATTGCCATATTACTCCTAACCAACAGCAGTCTTCAGCAGTTCTTGAAATTTAGGCAATGAAACCTGGCATCTGATGGTATTTCCGTACACTAGGATCAGCCAGGAAAATGATAAATCCTACACAGTTTAGGCATCAGAATGAACAATATATCCATTATATCTATACATATCTCTATCTATTATATCATTATACCTATTTAGATCTCTCTCAAGCTTGTAAATCCTAAGCACTAAAGTTGCCAAAACCATAACTGGATCATAACCTGATTCCTCTCCAGCTGGAATTATGTGAGACCCCGAGTCAGTCCCACAGCTGACCACTGCCAGCTGGGAAGGTTTCCCCTTCTGTGGCTCCTTCACATGGTGTCATTCTGCTCCTTTTTAGGCTCTACCCAAGATCATTGCTCAAAAGACTGATTGCACTATCCCAGCAGAAAACCATCTGAAATTGCCTCATGGAGAGGCCTGATATATGTTGCAGCTAAAGCAAGGTAAACAGAGACAGCATGCAGTAGGGAGCAGTGACAAGGTGTTAGATTGGCTCAAGCTGTCTTGTGTAATTTTGTTTTGAAAGTGAAGTGACACAGCTTTTGTAGCTTGGATATGAAAAGTAGTGTTAGCTCTGTCTGGTCTTTTTTTTGTTTGTTTGAGTTTTGGTGGATTTTTTTTTTTTTTAAACTGCATGTTAGTTCTAGTACTTATCATCTGTGCTGGTTTTGCTGGGATAGAGTTCATTTTCTTCACAGTAGCTAGTATGGGGCTGTGCTTTGGATTTTTAATGGAAACAGCATGGATAATTCAGGGATATTTTTATTTCTGCTGAGGAGGACTTACACAGAGCCAAGGCCTTTTCTGCCTCTCACTCCACTACACCAGCAAGTGGGCTGAAGGGGCACAAGGAGTTGGGAGGGGACACAGAAGGAACAGGTGACCCCAACTGACCCAAGAGATGTCCCAGACCATAATGGCATTGTGCTCAGGGTATACAGGTGGTATACAAGAGGAAAGCAGGGGAGAGGCTCAGAGTGATGACATTTGTCTTCCCAGTGATGGGGATGGCTGAACACCTGCCTGCCCATGGGAAGTGGTGAATGAATTCCTTGCTTTCCTTTTCTTGCATGCATGGATTTTGCTCTCCCAGTTGAGCTGCCTTTATCTCAACACACAAGTTTTCTCATTTTAACTCTTCTGATTCTCTCCCCCATCCCACCAGGGAGGAGTGAAGGGGCAGCTGGGTGGGGCTTACTTACTGCCTGGGGCTAAACCATGACATCACATATTGAGAAAGCTTAGTTTGGGTTTGAAACTATCCTAGGACCCTGGAATTTGTTTGGGGCCTTGGAATTCATTTGGAAAGAGCTACTAAAATGTTACTGTTTCTTTTTCTCAATGTGATTTTGCAGCTCCTGTAATGCCCAAGCTGGTCAAACTTTGAGAAAAATATGTCTAGCTGTGACTCCAGTCCCCTGGAAAATGAATTACCAGCAATCAAAGGCTTGCTAAGCACTTAAAAAAATTTTACTAGAAAATTAGGTTGACTATTTAACCTTTTTGAACAGAGAATGTTCACCTATTAGGGAAGAGAAAACTGAAGTAATAATAGATAATGTACAATTTTCCGCTGCCCAATGGATCCTTGCTTTCAAGAAATCAATGATTTTCAAGCTCCAACAAAGAGTTCCCAATTCCCTTTCATTCTTAAGAAGCTCTTCATGTCCCATTCAAGGCCCTATTAGTACAAGCATCTTGATGGGAGCCTGCTCAACCATTTGGTCTCTGAAATATTCTCCCCCTGAGCAACTCTGTCCAGGTTGACTTGCTATTTATGTAGAAAAATATAAGAATACAAAAGGAGTAGCCATACCTGTGTACAAAATTAAACTCCCAAATACAGTATCCATCCCGTGATCATTAAAATAATTTCAGCTGTAGATATAATTGCCTTTTGTTACTGACAATCACCATTGTGCAGTGAAATGTTGTATTATTTCCATGTCTAAAAACGAGCTTACATGTCTAATTTTATGTTTCTGTTGAAATGAAAACATGACAAATTTATTTTGGAGGGCAAGAAAAAATTTCAAATAAAAAAAAAATCTCCCATAGGTAGAAATTTCCTTCTTTCCTTTTCTTCCTAAATAACTGTGTTATAATTTGAAAAACTTGAAACTTTGAAACTTTCTTTGGATAACTATGAACTTTTTTAGTGAAATCAATAAATTTCATTGGACAAATAAAAAATTTCATTGGACAAATCATGTCATGCTTTAGTAATGAATGTGGCAAACATTTTCATAAAAAGGAATATATAGATTTAGACTTAGACTAAATATTGACCTATTTAACTTGGAGTATCAGCCCACGTACATTCACAAAGCAGTTGAGTCCAGATACACACAGGGGTATAACAGCAAGCACTTGTTTACTTCAGAATCAAAAGTTGCTCTACAATATGTCTAATTAAAAATTATAACAAAACAGTCACTAAAAAAACCTAGAGCAAAATGAAATATTAAAGTATTGACAGAAAAGGTGAGTGCATACATTTAAAAAAAACTGACCAGAGGAGATTTATTTTTATGATTTTTAATGATTTATTTTGTCATCAGAAAACAAACAAAAAATACCCCCTAAACCCACAATAAAACCAACAAAAAATTAACAGTTTTGCTTCCTTTCCATTTTACCGGTGATGACAGATGTTACTTGGTCTTTTAGGAGTGAATACCTCTTCAAGAATTATTGCTAAGAAGTTAGGGCTTAGTTATCCTGAATTATCTGAGATTTTTGACTTTAATCAATATAATTTCAGGAAAGAGTGCATCATTTCTCTGCTATCTGCTGGTCTGCTGAGCCCTCATAATTTTTTTTTAATGTTAAAAATCAGCTGCAATACCTTTTTGTGGCCATAGTGCTTGATGCTAGGAAGCATTTTGAGAAAATAGGATGATTTTATTCACATCGAGCCTTTGAACTATTTTTTGCAGGGAAGAGATCAATGATTGAGTCAGCATCTCACACTCTTTGTGCAAAGACTCAGCGTGGAGAAACAAGTCATTCTGCAATGAAACATAAGACATGATTGCCTGGAATCGATCCTATTAGCCCCAAAAGCAATATAATATTTTCCTCAACTGATTGGATGTAGGATTCACCCTGATTTCAAACTGATTTCTAAATATATATATATACACTGCTGCCATTTTGTTCTATTTTATCCTGTTTTAGAGACAAAACTCTTCTAACATATTAAGCTTTGCAACCAAGGACCTACCTACATAAAAGGTTAATTGGAAGAAAAACAAAATGCCTGTGCTCTGTTTCAAAATCCAGTCTTACTGAAGCTTATGGAGCATGTGTTTTAAATGGCATATTAGCACCAAAAGGCTGTCTGTATGGAATTACCTTTAACTAGCACATCAAAGCTGCCTACAATTTCTTCCTATGAATTAAATTGGAAGTCTATTTAAAAGTATTTAAGCTTTAAAATATGGGCTTTTGGATATATTTTTCATTTGATGTGCTATAATGAATTGTTGCATCAAATTAATGGGAACAAATGCTGCAATACAATAGCTACTGGTGATGCTTTTCTTATTATCTGTGGAAGTTACAGATCAAGTTCTTCTTTCAGATAAATTGTTGTGAGATCAGCATCACTCAGTTTCTCAGGAATTACAGGCAATGTCTTTCAGCAATTGAACGTCATCTTTCTTTGAATAATTTTCTAAATCTGACAGACAAATTCAACCCTAATGCAAGCTGAATGTCCTCTAGTTTACACCACAAAGAAATGAACCATTACAACCCATCTTCAAACACTGTCCTTGGGAACTCTTTCTTTTTATGCCGGCTACAGTGGCTGCGTTTGTTGGCATTTCTATTCAATCCTACAGCCTAGACATGCCTTACTCCACTGTGATTCTGGAGGAAATCTACTGAAGTCAATTGAGGTCCATGAGTTTAAACAGCTGTACAAGGAGAAATGCATCATGTGAGTTAGAGTAGACAAGGATGAACTCACCGTCCTCATTTAACTTGCAGCTTGAGCTTGTGGCATTCCCTCAAGTTGCTGGAGGTAGGAGAATGGTGCACTAACTCACTATCGTCCTGTCAAGTACATCTGTGTGGCTTTTATTAGGTCTCCAATTTTGGTTCAGTATAAAATAAAACAAAAGAAATCCTGGTTTATCAGTTTTATGACAGCAGCACTCTTTCTGCGCCAAAGAAAGTGGAAAAATGGTTTCCTGTCAGTCCAGCTGCTGAATGAGGCAGATAGGTATCCACAGGGATTTAGGGAGCAATATTTTGGGGACATTAGACCTTTCCTCATCACAAAGGATAAGTCTGAAATCTTTGCAAGATTCTTATTGTCAATCTTTATGTTGTCATTTAGGTTCAGTTTCAGATGATTCGGAGATGAACTGTGCTCAGATTTTGACCCACTGTGCCAGGGTCCACATCATGGACTGCTGTGCCCAGCCTGGGGACAGTGCAGTGCCCACCCTCCCCAGCCAGCACTCAGTAAAGGGAGGGGATCTGGGCTGAGCTGGGCCAGGGCTGCTGATGGCCCTGAGCTCAGCCCCAAAAGCAGCTCCTGGGCTGGGACAGCATCAGGGAAGGGACTGGCCAGACACATTTCCAGGGTGTGGGGCAAGGTTAGAGTGATGAGACAGATCCAAGGACAAGCCATTCTGTGGGTGAGAGAGAGATGGATGGATGGATGGATGGATGGATGGGGAAATGCTGTGGTAGATCTGCAGCACAGGTGTCGTGTATTATCTGCAGCTGAAGCCAATCTTGAAAGCCTCAGTTTAAAAGCAGACCCCAGGGAGGGGTGTGGATTTCGTTCATGTTCAGCTGCTTTCTTTTTGTGTTTTTCCTCAGTTAGTCCTTAGCTGGGGTAGCTAAAACCTTTGGGAAGCTACAGTAAAAGCCTTTAGGCTGTGCATTTGTGTTATATCTGTGTAAAGTAAGATAGAAAAGGTCATGGTTAGAGCAAATTAGTTGCTGTTTTGAGCTACTGTAGCTGGACTTTTAGAGCCCCTTGTGGTTAAATGTTTACAAGGATAACTTGGAGATTCTTTCTGGATGAATGCTGCTGTGGACTCTTCATTTGGGAGTAAGTAAAATCCTTGAAACCAAAACTAAAAACTTCTGTAAAGCATGTATTCGTATTCACGGGAAAATTTTCCATCCTTATGTTTTCTTGTTGTTATTGTAGTCTGTTTGGTGTTTTTTAGTAAGTTCTTAGTCTTGGAATTCTGAGGTGCATAAACTCAGGATTATTGTTTTAATATGTGTTCCATTTTAGAAGCAATGCATGTTTTTAGAAGAGGTCAACTTGTGCATCTTGCTTGCTATAGTTTTTAAGGGGTAATAATTTGCTCTTTATTTTTCCTTCCTACTTACCTATACACTGAATGATACTTAGAATGAGTTTGGTATTTCTGCTGGTGATTCCTTTAGAATTGACTATGAGTTTTTTGTCTGAGGTTTTTAGAATGACCCTGGGAGCTCTGACAGTAGTTTACCTCCTTGTAAATAAGACTCATTTTACAGCATTAATCTATGGATATCTCTTTGGGGAGACCTTACTTTCCTTGGTGCTAGGTGAGGGGTAGAAAAAAGTCTTCTCCTTTGAAGCAATTCACAGTTTTTGATGATTTCCAACTGACTCTATTGCCTCAGAATTGGAATGTCTTCCAAATGTGAATTTAACAATAAATTGTTAATTTATGGTACTGTTGTTCTGTCTAGTGATGGTGACTTTTGAAAATAAGTTTCCCATAATAGTTTAGTGCTGTTTAGTGAAAAACAGGCAGTTCTGTGACATATTCTTATTGCCTTCATTTGGTTGTTTGGAGTCTTAAAAGTTTACCAAACGTCTACCTTAAATTTTCCCTCTTAAATCTAATTTAAAAAACCCCAAAACCCAAACAAATGCCCTCCAGCTGTTGGCTAGACACTGCAGAAATATTTTGGGACTGGATCACCGTGAAGCCTTTAGGATATGTATTGTGAAATCTAACACTGATTTTTATGTTAATTTTTCTGTGTAGGTTTTTTCCCCTTTTTATCGTCCTGCTCAGCCTCTTCTATCCCAATGCACCTGTAATCCTATGTGGCAAAACCCTTCAGCTTGTTATTGGACTCCTCCTTTTAAATTCTCAGTGTACAGACTTTTTCATAGTGTGATAAGCAGCCATTTGCACATGAAGATTATACCAGTAGGAGTGGAACTGTGCTGTCCTTTGTGCTTGAGACACTGACAAAGCAGGTTTTGGGGACTCATGCTAAACCTAAATGCTGTAGCTTGTAAAGTACCAGTTTTCAATGTCAGCATCTATTCTTACCTGTAACAGCCTGGGGAAGTGTCTGTGGACCCACAGCTCCTCTGTTCTTGATCCTGTGAAAGAGGATAATAGGTCTGTAAAGTCTCTCTAACCAATTGCATGGGTATTCATAACATAGAACATCCTTATCTGTGAGCACAGCTTGCTTTCACTCTCAAATGAAGACTTCAGATTTTTTTTTTTTAAAGACGGAGGTAAGTATTTGAGTCTCTGTGACTGTCACTTTTTGGAAAATAATACAGGCAGCAAGGTAATTTGTTACAGTTTCTTTATTAGTTATCCTGTGCTGAAGTCCAGATTTTAATCTGTAGTGAAGTGCAGGGATGGGAGGTGCTTGAAGATCCCAAGTGTACATTGATATCAAGGTAAAGGAAGAATTGGCAGGTGAAGGAGTATCTCTGTCCTGCTGGGCATAGGAACTGTCCTCTGTCGGATGGGTCAGAAAAAGGTAGCAAGGGAAAAAACTCCATAGGTGTAGTCAGGCTGTCTGTGGCATTTGTAATTTTACCTGCCTGGAGGGTGATCAAGTGAGCTGTCATAGTGGAGCAAGTCTGAGTGAGAATGTTCATAGTAAAAGGAGTGTTCTTGGTTGGCAGTGTCGATGTTCTTTGCGCTGCTGCTGAAGATGTGTGCTTTAATCCAGCAGGAAAGCTCACAGCCTCTCTTCACAGCTTATTTTCTGCCTGATCCTTTGGTTAAGTCATAATCCTATGTGTGGCATTGCAGTCAGGAAAATTATGTCACAAATCCAGCATAATGTTTTTCTGTAGGATGAAGCAGTAAAAAGGAAGCAACTGAGAGAGGGCAAAATGTGGTTTATAGAAATCTTTGCAAAATAGAATGGTATTTCTTCCTTTGAATTTAAGAAATCTTCAGCATGCAGTGTAAAGACCCTAGGACTGCTGGAGCAAAAGAGGCTTTAGAGTCTGTGTTTTCCTTTCCCCTATATTCTCATATTAGTCACATTTCCTTTCATTTGGGAAGGGAACATAATTGTGCCCATTTTTTGTGAGTATATTTGTAACAACTTTATAATTAAAACAGTCAGTCTAACATGAAAAAAAGGCAAATATTTTTGCTGGAGGACTGAACTGGGACTTGAGAATCAGTAGATAATAAGTTTTCAACCTTGGCTTTTAATATATGAGGTTATTTTGGAGTGGGTGCTGTCTTTCCACGTGTATTCACAACACATAATCTCTTGTGTCAAAAGCAGAAGTGCTACTATAACATAATAAAATACCACTGCACAGTATTTATGACACTGCAAATAAGAGGAAGGGCTGAACACATCTGTGTGTATTTCATGAGAATAGGGATGCTGTTTTATGTTTAAAATGTTATTTTCATTTACTGCCTTTTTTTTTATGGACACTTGTAAGATATTTATCACCAGGTTGTCTTTAATATGTTAGTACTATGTATTTTGATAAATGTCAACGCAGCTACAGAGAAAGACAGGGATTAATGTATAAAGTTCTGCTATTTTTTAACACAAATTTTGTACATATTTAATTAGTTACATGAAAGTACCTTAAAATTGCGTTAACTTGAAATCAAAAAAAACATCTGACCTATGCTTGTCCTGCACTAAGTCGCCTTTTACAATGTAAGAAATTGTCAGATGGCAGCCGTGCAATGATCACTAGAAGGTTTTGTAGTTTTCCAGTCTTCAGTTAAAAAAAGTGAACCAACTTGAATTCATTGTTGAAATTTTCAAGGAATGATTCTTATTATCTGATGCTTTAGCTGCAATGTGCAACTTAGAGAATGAAGTTTTTCAATAGAAAACATCTTTGCAATTGGGATATCACTAGCTGTAATAAATCAAGTGATTTCCAAAGGGAGTGTGTCTATGTACTGTGTTTTGATGTGCTGTGGACTTTATCTTTTATGATACTCATTTTTGACTTCAACTGCCTAATATCATAATTTGAGATGGGCACGTGTAGCTGTTATAAACAAATGAAAATCCAATGTGTCTTAGTAAGCAAATTTTGCTCCTAACATTTAAATATTTCTCCTTCAAAATGCTGCCCTCAGACTTGGTACGTATGGGGATTTATTCAGTGGCAGAAGCAATTTATTTTTTATTTTTAATAAATGGCCCTTTAGGCACTTTGGACAGTTACAGCAGAATTAGCAGTTTGGTCACATTTGAAGTGTTCCCTCTGAGCAGCTATAACACAACCTTGTTATTTCATTATGAAATGGGATCTAAGCTTCGTGTATGTCCTGTTAGGCTGCAGTTCAAAAAAAAAGAAAATAACCTCACAGGGCTTATTTTGTTAATGTACTGTGACCTCTGCTATTTTCAAATTTTCCCTGAAGTGCTCCCTTAGTGGAGCTGTAGTAAAATAGTCCAAAGAACTTTTTGTAATGAGAACAGAGTTCTGTGGCACCTGTAGATATTTGTGTGACATACCCTGCAGTGTAAATGTGGGGTGTTTGTGTGTGAGCTCAGGCATCCATCAGAGGTTAGTATGTGTGAAACTGCTTATTCTTGTCAAGGTCTGAGGGTAGGATGGCCTTGCAGGCTCTTCACATACTAATAACAAATCTCATTTCACCATATTATAAAATTTATAAAAACACCCATTTTTTTGTCGTTATTTCTGGGCTTGAGGTGATTGTAAACAAAGAAGATTTCATTGCTTTGGCCGTTTTACCAATATAAACCAAATTAGGTGTTGCAAATTTTGCTTTTTCCACTGCAGTCTGAAGCCTGCATGACTTAAATCCTTCATTCTAGAGCATTCTGTGTAAAGTTTTCTAATATTTCTATCTGTGTACTGTATATCGTGTAGCTTCCAATGCACAGAGGATCCTATGTAACTTGAATTTTGCTCAAGAAAACACAGGTTGATATTAATAGGGAACTTGAAAAAACATTAAAAATGCTTCAAATATCACTTGATTATCATTCATAGGAAGCTCAGGTTAAAAGAAAATTGTTCATTATTTTCTTATCAAGTTATATAAGAAAACAACCCCTTAAATTTTATAGCAAAGAAATGCTCATGGGAATTCAAACAACACTTACTTGTAGCAGTTGAGATGGCCACAACAGAATTAAGTTTATCTTACTGGTGGATAAACTGTGCAGGTATAAAAACAACCTAGAAATAGAACAGCTCATATTCAAGAAGAAAAAAACGAGTAAATCACAAGTTAAGTCTAACCCTAATAAATAATCTTCAAAGCAAAGTGTAAAACTAGAGGTTCTTAGTTTGGGAAGGTTAAGTCCAACATCAGGAAAAAGATACAGATTTGATTAAAACTTGAGAAATAATAAATATATAGCGCAATTAAATGACAAATTTCAAAAGACAAATTCCTTCAGAATTTAATTCATTCAGAAGTACTGTATAAATCCCATCTAGGAAATGGTTGGGAAGGAATTGCAGTTCCATTGAAGGAAATATTCAGGCATAACAAAATTTTAGCATGCTATAGTACACAGGACGAAGAGAAAGTCAAGAAAATTGAGACTGAATAAAGAAGTAAAAAAAAAGAACCCCATCTCAGAAGGTGATTAAATAACTACCTTTAGAAGTTCAGTACCCACCAAAGCATGCAATTATCACCAGTAATTTCTGTTTCAGTCCACTGTATGGCTATAATAATTAAATCTGCCTTGTTTATTTTTGGATAGGCACATTTGAGTCTGTATCAATATGGATAAGTAAAATATTTCATTGAATTGGAGGTGGTCAGGGGTTCCCATTGGCTAGTATGATTTTGGTTCATCTTAAAAAATTTGGGCAAGCGTGGGACTTGGATGATTCGTCTTGCAAGCACCAAGATACTGTGTGAGCTTGATCTGAAGTAGGCAAAGCTGAAATTTTGTGTGTATGTACATGTGTATACTTGTACATATGTATGAATGGTGAGCAGCTTCCAAGGAAGGAGAGGTTAAGCTGTCATTTTTAAAACCTAACTTGTATTTGTGTTTAAATATGGATGTGCTCTTTACAATTCTTTCAGCATGACCATGTATTTGTCTTTTAAAAAATCAAGTAATTTAACTGTTTCAGAGCTAACTCTTTTCATGGGTTAATTTGTGGAAGACTGTCAAATGGTGAAAAGTAAATTAATGGTAATGATTAAAAATGAGAAATGGGAAGCAGATACCAGAAAGTGTGAGTGTAAATCACATCTTTAGTTTCTCTAAAGGCTAACAGTTAGGATATTTCCCGTGTCAAATTTTTTTCGAGATAATTATATGACATGTGAAAACTTAAGAAAGGACTTCAAATAAGAAAAAATTTAGAGTTGACACTAAATTATTGAGAGTAGTAAAGTATAATGAGGCCTGAAAACATTCTGAAGTAATAACAAGGTTAGATGAATAGGCAGTTGGACAGGTAATGTAATTCACTTCTAAGAGATGTAAGAAAATCCTAACTGGAAAGAGTGAATGAATTTTTTCTTACCTCTGGCATGAAAATGTAATTATAACCGTTGAGAAAATAAATCCCATTGGCACTGAAGTTTAAACAATTGATTGAAAACAAAACTGCACAAACAAATTTTCTTCTTATCAGGTATCTGGTGCCTGTGATATCAGACACAGTCAGAGACAGGGAAGTAACTCCCAAGTCTTCAATTGCCTAATTTAAATAAAATTTTGTCACTGATTTTTATGGCCAAAAAGTTCATTCTTAACAAGACATGAAAATTTGGCAGTCTTGGCTTTAAAAGATTTTTTTTCTGCAGCTCAAATGTACCTATTGTAATGGCCACTTCTGCTAACTCACAAAAAGTTGGAATAGACATTCAACCACCTCGAATTAACATAGAAAAGTTGGAACCTTGCATTGGTGCTGTTTTGCTGGGAATCTAGGCAGAATCTGGCTCCTCGTTTGCTGAGATCATAGCTGGTTTTCAAGCTAAATTTACCTAAAGTTTGGTTTCAGTTTTAAGTGTTAGTGAAATTGTCCTGCAATGGATTTACTCTACAGCTTTAATAAAAACTGTAAAGAAATTCAATAAGAAAATAAAACTGAGTGTTTTGCTTCAGGTCGGAATTCCTGGTCAGAAATAGACAAGGTTTATGGAAAATCAGGTTACTAACAGGAGGATGATGATGATGTGTGTTTATCTTGGGATGCTTCAAACAGATTTCAATTTCTGGACAGGTAATTTATGGCAGTGACTTGAAACCATGTCCACCAGTCTTCTAGATATGTGCAGGCTGGTGTCTTTCTCAGTCCTTGCTGAAAATGCAGTTTTCCTTTCATATTAGAACAGCCATATTGATTTGCTCATGGACTGCAATATGCTCCATTTCTACATGGCCAATCTGAATGTTCAATACTCAGCTTGGAAACACAGAAGGCTAAAATCTGTTTTACACGCTTTAAAGAGGGGAGAAAAATTGGCTATCTCAAGTAGTATTGGTTACTCAGTGTTCATTATCTTGGGGCAGAAAAATTAATATTCAATAAAGTTAATATTTATCTACATGAGCAATATATTTCTAATAGTAATAAGATTTGGGCACATTAATATTTTAGAGGAAAGCTCTGTAGCCCCAAAGATATTTTATATTGAAAAATTACCGACTGTTTATTTCTTGGGTCCTCAAGCTCATGCTAGTAAGTAGTTTAAATCAAGACAATATTTTTTTTTAGGACCTTATAATCTCCCCCCAGAATATTTGAGAATTTATTTTAGGGAAGTAGATGATTTTTTTGTTTTTACTTATTTGTGAAAATTACTATAGCTGTGTTGCAGATTATCCATCTCAAAATAAGTGAAATTATATCCATTTCAGGATATAATTAAAGACTACTTAAAACAATTTCTTAAACCCCCATTTTTAATTGTACAAATTTATAGATTTTGGCAGTCTGGAAGTATTTTTTGGGACATTCAACAATTTGAATTTGAACATTCAACAATTTTTGTGTTATTTTATAGAGAAGTAGGATATCATACATATTAGTATTATATAGTAGGGTTCTAGGTATTTTTACTGTTGATATTGCATATCCTACACCAGGAATATGAGTAGTACTGTATCTTTGAGTTTTACTGGTGCAGTTGTATTTTACAGCTTTTTCATGTCAGAGTAGGAAATTGTACTAGAAAATGATGACTTTTCATTGAAGGAGAACAGCATCTATTTTAAATCCTAAATATAAAGAAGCTGCAACTATAAATGGTACATGTGTTTTCAGTCTGACTTAACAAAACAAAGAATTGTATGTGAACTGGTTATACCATGAGTATGATCTTATTGTGAATCCCTGAGATTGCCTCTGCATAGACAGATAAATTTAGATTAAATACATACCAAGTTTCATTAATTCTGTTAATTGTGAAATAATTTATTATATTTGAAGCCATTTACTCTAATCAAACTGGAAATCTGATTTATTACAGTAAGATTTGAGACATCAGAACTTCTTGCATAACTGAGTGAGAAACATAACAATAGGGGTGGGAAACTAAATCCAGCACTTGAAACTTATGTTGGACCAAAACTACAGATGAATGGATGTAAATTTATGTTGTTCCTTTCCTGGTAGTCCCCTTCATTGCAGAAACTCTCTGCTTAGTAACAAAGGATTTATTAAAACATTTAAGCTGAAATGTGCTGATATTCATTTGGTTCCAGTTAGGTTAATGGTGTGCTTAAAATTAAGTGCTTAGGTAAGGTGCTGCTGTTGAAGCTGTATCACTCCACTAAGAGCCAAATAACTGATGACACGTGAGGGAAAAGGTAGAGAAGCATAGTTTGTATACTCTCTACAGAAAATAAAGAATGAAAATACATCTGGTTGTTCTTGGGCTTGAGATCCCAAATTTGCCCTGGTGCTCTACCGAGCAGTGCTAGATCAAAGCTCACATGCAGGTCTGAAGTGCGCCCAAGTGAAAAACTTTGGTGTGTGTGCTGTCTATCATAACTTGGCTTTTATCTAACTGATTAATTTTTCTGTGATAATTTTTTTTTCCCTAATACTTTCTTCTTTTCCGAAGAAAACATTTAACAGTGAGTGTAAATATAGGTCAAATCTATGTAAGTGTATATAGTTTTCTGTGTTTGATTTTCTAATCAACATCATGGCCCACTTACCATATTAAGTGTGTCATCTGTCCTGAAGATGATTATTAAGCAAAAGATAAACATTTAAACTTGTTTGTGCTAAATTTTACTTGCTGTATTTCTAGCAGACAACTGAACCCTGATATAGGAGACTAAATTCCATCCCAATGAGTCTGGGGAATTTGTAATGATTAATTTATTCATTTTTTTGTCAGTATTTTCCAATCACAAGTGAGAATATATTTTAAGTAATGTTAAATGGTATTGTTATAGTGGCTGAGGAAATCAATTTGTGAAGAACAATAAATGAAAAAGACAGAAAATAAGTGCTCTGGCTATCAACAAAACAGTAACCTAACAGAGTTCATTTAGCACCCTTCCAGATGGCAAAAATTTTCCACAAAAGCACATTGTTTGCCATCACTGTTGCAAACATATGCATTTTTTTCCTCTAATAAAGATGTATCAAATTATTCCTATACCAATATGCACATCTAAACCTTGATCCTACGTATTTCTAGCAAGAATATTTCTCTGTGTGTGTAGGTAGATTGAAATCAAAATGTGATATAAAAGGAATTGTATATCGTGATTTGTCACCAAATTGAAAATGAATTGTTGAATGAGACTTGATCCTCTAGTGCTTTGTGCAATCACTCTGCAAAGCAGCTAATTTGTTAATATGCTAATTTTCTAATTTCTATCTTTGTATTGGATCCTCTGCATGAAAGTTAAACCCAAATTTTTGTACAATAGGGATTCTATGTCAATGCTTCTAAAATAAGATGAAAAAGTTATTGAAGTGATTGCAATATTTTATGAAGCATGATGTAACTGAATTATAACACCAAGTGAGTTTGAACACCTTTTTGTGTGCAAGAACACAGGTATATATAAATTTTTAGGTACTGGATTTCAGAGGCATTTGAGGGAGTTTTCATTTTTATTTCAATATATTTTTAAAAAGATAAAAATCTAAAAGTTAGAGAAAACCATCTAAGGCAAGTCATTATTCAGTGAAAACTATAATTTTGTCTGTTGCTACTGAATGATTTCCATTTTAATGTGTCTTTTAAATAACTAAATAAATTGTTTGAAGTTTAGTATAAACTATACCGACATTTTCAGTAAATTCTTTGCTTTGACAGTTTTCCCACACAAGTTGTCATCATGAGTCCATGACATGTGATGCTGTGTTGTGTTTTATGTTGTCTGTAACTTAATTTGTTTGGGTGGTTTTTTTTTGTCCTCATAGCAGTAATGTTTTTTGGTATTCAATGGCAAAAATGCCTCCTGGGAGCTTTCTGGTTTATGTGCAAGAGCAAAGTGTCAAGGAAAGCATGTGCTGAGAGCATTGCATTCTGTGATTTGCAGTTTCAAAACGTGCACTGACTTGAACGTATCTGTGCATCACATGGGGAGCTGCCATAACCCTGGAGGGAAGAAAGGGAAGCTTAATGTCAAGTGAAAATTTATGTTAAAGCTTTTAATAGCAAAGTTAAAAACAAAGATGAAGGAAGGAATATGTTCAGAATAAATTAGTTAATTTTTAATAGCAGCACTTTGCTTTATATCAGCTGGGATTATAAGGTGGAGCAATGACAGAAAGAGTGCCTTGATACCTTCTAATGGATGTCTTTAATGCAAAGAATTCTGCTCTTAGATCTCTTATACTTTCAGACATTTTTCTCTTTGTGCTAATTTAATTCCTTCTGGTCAGCCAAATTCAGACATCTGTCCCTCAGCACCTCTAGCCAGGCAGTTTATCTGAATTGCACTGTCTGTTTACATTGAGTTTAGCATGTTTTGATTTTTCTCCTCTGTTTTCATGCTATCGTTCTCCCTGCTTCTTTATGTTTTGATAACAAAGCCAGTTAAAGGCAGCCTCTCTCAGTGTTATCAATTGTGATAACCAGGAAAATTCAGTTATTTTCTAGTCTAGGCAATGAAGATGCAGTTCTGCTCTCTGTGTTCTTGTTAAATTAACCTTTGCCGTGAGGATTCCAACTAATCAATAACAGTGAAGTTATAGGCAGTGCAAGGGAGGCAGAAAACTCTTTTCTGTATTTTGGTGATAGCTAAGAGTGAAATTTCCATCCCCCTGAAGTAATCTGGCCATTCAGATCGCCCAGATTTTAGGACAAAAGACATTTTCTTATAGTGGGGGGACAGACATTGAAAATATGGGGAGAAAAAGCCATTAATATAATGACAAGAAAAACAGTGGAGAGATTTTTAGGTCCCCACAAACTATGAACATGTTGCAGTCACTGTGGCAGTGCAGGAGTTTCTAATAGTGAAGAAGTTAAAGCCAGCAGAGATTGTATCTTGTTAAAGAGATTTCAAGAGTAAACAAGTGCCAGGTGTCATTTGCCCTTACTCTCAAATCCATTATAGCCTTCAAAATTCAGAGCTTATTCATAGTGTGAATTTTCTTTGATCCAGATTTTGTCAAAAAATGGGAAAATAAAATTTTGTTGCTAGTATTGTGTTTTTTGGCAAGTGTGTTCTATGTAAATGTGTGCATTACCTGAATGTATTCTAATATGATTTATTTTTTATATGTCAGCTCATGTATCATTGTAGAAACTGTACTTGATCTGTATCAATATATCAGTAGAGGTGAGTTAGTGGCAAATTGTTCTGGATGACATATTGAAATCTTTGAATGGAGGAGAAACCAAAGGAGGCATTTTATTCCCCTATCCAGTATTTTCTGCTTTCAGTTCCAACTTGTAGGAGACAAGGGTCTGCAGTCCAGCTTATCACTGATTAGATTCATCTGAGAATTAATTAGTGTCCTAGGAACACTTTATGATAAACTGTGAGCCACTGAGACAGTGAAGTTCAGTTTTCCAGTCTGTACCAGTCTGTTTTATTATAGAAATTGGAAAAAGAGAATGAAGTTTTTGAAAGAATGTGTTTCTGGAAATGGCAGAAGAAGCCTGTAGAAATAGGTATAATATTCTAGTTTTGGTACTTGCACCTCTGTGTTTAACGATTAATCAGCACAGAGCTAAGCTGGAACATGAATATGAAAATTAATTTGTGTGTGATTTTTAGGTGAGGATTAACATGTACTAAGAGGCCCTGTGATTTGGGCAATTTATTCTGAATAAAGAAACAAATGCGTCAAGGGAAAGCCTATTGTTTTCATATATGTGCATGGAAGTTTGGGATACTTAATTTATTTAGTCAAGAATATAATCCAGAAATATTTTTATTACGTCAAGTCTCTGGGCATGAAATTCCGATAGAATTATGCATCTTGTTGCAAATTGGTTTTTCTCTGAATTTTAAGATTTATTGTTTTCTTCCACTCTGAATACATTTGGTGAATGTTTGGCAAATGACAATTCATTAAATTGAAGTTTGACATAAAAAAGAATCAGCCTATCCCTAGCCCAATAGTAAAGTGTTGTGTACCTAACGCTGCAATAGTGTTCAAAAATTTGGCTCACAAATACACTTTGAATTTGAAAGAAGCAGTGTGTATAAATAGTAGCTCTGCAAGCAAGGTGTTTCTTTGCAAATAAAAATAGTACACTGCTGGTTTGTAATCTATGGGCTATGGAGTAGTCTGGTAACTTTTATATGCTATTTTGATGAAAATATTTTAATATAATCTACCTAGTAAATTATGTTGTGGCTGAATACTTGTGTTTTAAGACACAATTAACAGAAACTTTTAGCTGTGTGTATATGTTAATGAAAGCACACCTCAGCATGATTAAAGCTTTTGGAAAGGTGTCCTAACATCAGATGTAATTCTATCTGAGGGATGTAGCTTAGCATTGTTGAGGTATTTCAATTGGCCTCTTTCTTTTCCATCCCCTAAAGTGGGAACATCTCCATTGCATGTCTCAGCTGGACAGGTTGATACCAGAAATACTGAGCCCTGTTGCATCATGGTGCAAATTTATGCTGTCATTGAGCAGAAATATTTCCTTGCTGTTTTGACTAATTTTCCCATTCCCAAACTAGAATTATTGTGCTTTTAGTGTATCTGCCTTAGAGTGCTGTTCCAGTATAAATGAGCATCCCCTCTGATGTCAGCACCCTTGCATGAGGTGGTTTCTGCAGAAAAAAAATTACTTTAGGATGAGTACAGTAGGTGTCATATGATGATTGCTGTTTTCCTGGAGCAATTTAGAGTGTTACCTCCTTTTGTTGCTTAGGATCTGCAAGTAAGAAAATATCTAAATTTTTTTGAGATTTAGTAAAAAAAAAATCTTGTTTAGTGTTTTGTGTGGATGTATGCATTGCTGTAAGCTATATTTATTTTTATCACAGAAGAAATCGGGAGGAAATAAAAGCTCTTAAAAACAGTTTTCATACTCCTCATGAAGAAACTTCCAGCAGGGATTGTTGACAAGTGCTAAGTAAAGTGAGAAAAGGTAGCTGAATGGAGTCACTTTACAATTAGCATTTCTTGTCAGAAAGATGCTCTTTAGGAGTGTAAATTGTTTGAAATGAGCAGTTTTAACTTCATTTTTGAGACAGCTAAATGGAGTTTGCTAGTGAGGTGTTGCAATAAGGAGCAGGGGGAGGTTTTGGGTTTTGTTTCAGTATTTTCCAAGCGATAGAGATAGAAATCAGAGATCTGAATATGTCCTTCTAGAGCAACTGGCCTAATTCTGGAAAAAAAAATTTGCTGGTGTTTACATGAAGTGCTCTTTCTGAATGTCTCCCTTTAAAGTTTTTCTATGTCATCTCTGGAATCTTTAACCTTTTATAATGCTTCTTTACTTCCTTCCTAAGTGTCTTTACAATGGGTAACTGCTGGTGTGGTACTGTGTTTCTCTCAATTCAGAGCTTTTTTTTCATTTAACACTCCTAGAAAGCAAGCAGACAGTCTGTTCACTATCCCATTCCCTATTTACGTGCCCAGTCAGGCAAATAATGTATTTATACCACTCTGCAATGACTTACCCATCTTTGGATAAGCACATTTGTAGAAATGAAAATATAACAGCCAAAATTAGAATGCTTTCAGGACCCTTAGAAAACAGAGCAGTCTTTTGTGTCCCACCCCTAGTGTTGTGTCAGGTCAGATGTGTATCACGTCTTACAGAAATATGGATTCTGACCCACCTACTCTTTGAGTAAACCTCTTGAAGCTGTGGGGCTGCTGTGCCAAAAAGAGAAGTGTTTGTAGCAGCTGTTGGATTGAACGAGCTGGAGTGTCTGTTGGGGAAAGCATGCAACAGTTAGACAAAAACCACAGCAGCTGAGACAGACAGCTAGAACAGTCTAAGAGTCCTGGGGTGTATGAAGAGGCAAAATTATTGGATTCATCACAAAGGACAGATTATGAGACATCAGTGAATAGAAATCTATCCTATTAAAATCAGTGGGACCAATTGCAGAGTAAAGTGCTGTTTAACATGCACCAGCTGCTCCTGCTTCTCTTATCGCGCTGCAGGACGCATTCTGGGACTGTCACATTTCCTCCCAGTCATGTATTCTCATCAATAACTCCATTCTGCTGGACTGCTTTGGGATTTCCCTCTTCTTTTCATAACCTTTCTGGGACCTCTCCTTTGATTTTCTCTGGTTATGTCTTTTGCTGTAGCTTCTGCTTTTCTTCCATTCTTCGTAGGAGTCAACTCTACAGTCATTATTCACCTTATCAGCTACCAAGGGTGATTTAGGGTGTGTAATTAATTTTAAGCAGTGAGCTAGCTCTTACAAGAAGCCTAAACATATTTATTTTGTAATATGTTTTAATCAATCAGCTACAATTTAGAGGTCTCACATGCAGAAAAATTTATGTGGTAGATACAGCATTAGAAAACCAGATGGCAAAGAAGAAATTGGAAATACAGCAGATGGGAAATGAATGATATGCAAATTAAATAAGGTTTGAAGGATCTTGGGGTCTAACTGTAGATTTAAAAAGGGAAATACCTATTAAGTTAATTTTATTCTTTTCACGCTATGCTCTCATTTTAGTTAATTTTTTTATTTATTTCCATTTTGCTCTTTCAAATAGTGTTTTCTTGACTTGTGGTTTGGAATATTAAAAGTTTTTTTATGGAACTAGTGTCACAAACTGTAAATCTTTTGTTATGATGCAGTTTCATGAAGGACAGGCTAGAAGTTTAGAGTCTTCTGCACAAGGACTTAGCCATGTTCTAAGTACCAATATCAGGTATTATTCCTTTTTGATGTTTATCAATGAACACAAGGCATTAGAAAAAAGTCTTCTCTTATAAATTTGTCAATTTTAACATCTGTACCTGTAGTTTCTCCAGAGAAAAATAGTTACTGCTTTTCCCACATAGCTTATGTTTACTGTACATTGTCTTGTATAAAGCATTATAGCAGAAGATAGATTTGTCATGGAGCTTTGTTTACACTACATTTGAAGCCATTCAACTGCAAAATCAGTTTAAGAAAGAGTGAAGTTGATTTCTTTACATGATTTACTTTGCTTTTCTTTTTCTAAAACAAGGTCCATATTGCAACAAATATATTACCTTCTATTTCTGGAGAGAGAAATGGATTAGACACCAAATGAAAATGGACAGTTTTGAATTCTTGGGAAAAAACCCAAACCCAGGAAACCCTACACCCAAACTCACAAAACCTAACAATAGCTGTGACTTGAATCAGCAATGCAAGAAATGGAGTCCTAGAAAGGGGAATGTATTTTGGGATGAATTTAGAGTAAAAAAAAAAAAAAAATAGCAGTAATAAAACAACCCCATGCTTATGCTCATATTGGTGCTCATTTTAAAACTGTCCAAAAATTTTGGCAAAAAAAGCCTCTCTTAGAACAATGTCTCTATGGCTTGTTCTTAGAAGGGACCAAAACTTGATTTTTGTTTTTGAGATTGGTCTACAGCAGCACGTGTTAAGTATGTCTAAAGCTGATATAAGCGCTAGAAAAATTATTTTCAGGTGGCCTGAATTAACTCACCAACAGAACCCAAAATCTAAATCAACTTCCAAGAATGTCAGCTGTTGTTATAGTCACAATTTTTTAGCACCCTTCCCAGGCAGAGAGCTGTGTATGCACATACAGCTGTGGTTGGGAGCTATGGTCCCCTGTAGCAAATAAAATCAGGGGCAGAGCCAAGAGTTCCAGTGATTCTCTCAACAGAGGCTTGTAAATTCTTTATTAGCAGCATGTTTTTAGTTGCTTGAGCATAACTAGGTCATATAACCATAGAAGTGGCAAGCTTTGATAAATCTGAATTTCTTCAAAGTATGGTGAGATTAAATCCAAAGCCTTGGGTCTGAAGGATGTTCTTAGACACGACAACGTGAGTGTCTGTGAACATTACAAGAGCAGGAACAGCTAATACTTCATGAGCATCAGCTCTGATGAGTAGACAGCTTTGACTGGGTTTGATTTTTAGTGGTCTATTCAGTTCAGTGTTCAGAGTGTGGAGTGGCTTTATTGCCTTGAAGGATTACAGACCACCGTTTCTAGATTAGTATAGGCAGCTGGAATAATTAGTTTGAAGCACTGGCAGTTTAAGTTCAAATTAAAACTTCCCTTTTCTCTCAGGATTCCATAAGAAAAAATGCATAATATTTTTTCATTTTTTTTAAATTCCAGATCATGAGATCAGTACCTAAAAAGGCAAAATATATACTTCTACCAAGTCCAAGTCAGAAATTAAACTACACAGTCATGTAATAGTAAAACATGGGCTTAAAGGCATATGCTTAACAGAAAGGTCTTAGTAACACCAAGTTTTCCTGCCTGTACTTCCAGAATTTTGTTATAGGCAGTCTTTCTTGCATCTGTGAGGGCACACAAAGGCAGGTGGGTAAAAATCAAACTCTAATAAAGTACTCTAGGATACACTGAAGTTCGTGATGAGCAAAGATAGCAATAAATCTCTTAAATATCACACGGATGTTATCAAGCTCTAAGATACATGTCAAGCATTGATATAAATAGCTAAAGTAGAGATGAGAGTGTCTTGCTTCTCTTTATGGTTCTCTTCAGATGTGTGGTGGAGCAATTCCTCAGAGATCTTGTTTCACTCTTTTCCTTCTGGTGAAAACAGGACTGGCAAAGCAGGAGTATCTGCAACAGCAACAGTCAGGGGGTTTTGGTTTTCTCAGATTTCTGTCCAGGAGGAAAAGCAGCCGCAGAACTCAACAAGAAAAGACTTTGGGGTGAGGGCTGTCACTTGCCCTGGCTGGCAGGGGTCTGATATAGGACATGTAGGATGAAGAGGTCAGGGCATCAGGGTGTGCTCACTGACTTTTCCTACCTTCATTCACCAGCACATGTGACACCCTATCCCCTTAAAACCTCATTTCATGATGAAGAGCCTTGAGGTTTCACTTTGCAGAACTGGTCTGGGGGGAATATGAAAAATTGCTATAACCAATTATGATGAAAAATTGCTACAACCAATTTATGACAGTCTTGTACTTTTTTTTTAAATTATGGCGAAGTTCTACAGAAATTACATCTATATGACTTTTTCTTGTCAGAAAATACTTCAAATGAGGAGGATGGTTGCACATGTGATGGTTTGGAATTTTTTTTTTCCAAAACCTCTTAATTGTCAACCTGATAATGGTGTTTTAATGTATTATCCAAGTTCAGCCTGGTTATAATAGGTACTATGATATGAGAAATCCCACTAATGTTTATATAAGTAATTTACTAAATTAATATGCAGTTATTGTCAACTCAGAGTCAAAATAACTGTCTGCAAAACCAGGTAGATTGCCTTTAATCCTAATGTACTTATCTAAACAATCTTAAAAATTCTTTACTGTTTTAAGGCCAAAACCCCTCAGTTTTATGTTTTCAAAATGTCTGTGACAGTAAAGGATTTATGTAAGTGTAGACTGCTCTGTGAGGATTATAACTTAGAGACACTAGAAGTAGTTTGTTGGCATGTATTTGTGACTGAAACGTCCTGACAAGTTCTGGTAGTTACTTTTGAGCTATTCCAGTATCTGTTACATGCTCTCCTTTTGATATTCATACCTGAATCCTAGTCTTGAGAAAAGACAATTGGTAGTTTGTATAATTTTATTAAAACAGATTTGAGAATTTCTTTTTGCATAATGTAATAATTAAACCCAGAACATTTGCCCCAGAACGTAATATGTGTCACAGTGCACTTGAAACTGATGAAATTAACTAACAGAATAAAATACTTTTTGAAAATTCAAACACATGGTGAAGGTATTCTGGCTCAGAAAAATCCTTGCCTCAGGTAGTTGGGGTGAGAGGCTGCCAGTATAGGAACTATCATGCTCTTCTGGTTTTATTCTCTACTTAAATAATCTTCATTGGTTAAATCATCACCATTAGTCATTTCCAGAGACAGTATCATGGTCTAAATGGACCTTTAATCTGACCAAGTTCAGCCACAGATGTCTTTGCTTGGTAACTCTGTCTAGGTATGGAATATGGAAAATATTCACTCATCACATAAGGACCAGACAGTTCAGGTCCCCTGGCTATTCTGTTGTGGAAGGTGTATTTCCTTGTTTCAACTATGCAGATGTTAAAGGACATTTTCCATTTTTAATCAGAAAATAGCAGTCAGGCTGGCTTGTGCTGCTTTTTGTGCCCCAAAATGTCCAAATGAAAGCTCATATCCAGAGCCCAGTGTGCTTTACAGTGTGTTGTTACAGGCAGACCTAAGCTCCTCAGTGACTTAGTAAGAAGATCATGATGATATTTCTATGTTCTCTCAGCTTATTCCAACAGTGAATTTTGAATCTGTGTATTTCAGGCCTAAATATTTGGTCGCTGTTTGACATATAAGTAAATTTTCATAATTCTATCTCAGTCTTTAGGAGCAAAAAAATCAAGACTTGATCAGGCAGGATGCAATCCCCCTGTGAGAGCTGGAACACTGACATTTTGATCATCACAGTCCCTAGGGGAATGAGATGGTGTGGGAAGCCTGCTAGTAAGGATTAGCCTTAGCTGGCATGAACTAGCCTGCTGGTAAACCTGACTAGCTGCTTGTTTGGAAGAATAACCTAAAGAAAATTGATTGATAAATGGTTTACCTTAATTTTAAATAATAGTCAAACTGTAATGGGTGTATAAGGTGAGATTTGGGAATTTCACGTGTAGTGAAAGCCAATAAGTATGTTGAAAATGATATTAATTTGGAGGACTTCCTACATGCATCTGTTCTCATTCAGTTGAGGAAGAAAATGACAGGTAGGCTTTAACAATCATTCCATTTAGGTACAGTGGGTGCTCAGCTTTTTGAATGATGGATGAGTGGTAGATCCTCCTACAATAAATAGATATATTGTGTGTATATATGTTGATGTTCATTAACTAGCCCAGTAAAAAATACCGACTTCTGCAAAGAGGTATTTTGGGTTCATTTTTAGAAAAATAATAGTTTTTTTTCCTAAAACTCTCTCATTTAATGATTGCTAGAAAATTTTATGCCTGAGTCATGAAGTTATGATATGTTAGCCAGTTGGAAATGTTTGATTATTTGATAACTTTATCAAGTAACATTAAAATCCGAGAGAAAAGAGGAATTGGATAAGCAGAAAAACAGTGATATTTAAGGGGATTTGGGCCATAGGGATGGAATTTATATGAGAGAGATTTCCCTTGCTGTAGTGATAGATATGAAACAGCTTGTGCTCACACTGCTGAAGACAAATCCTCTGACAGGCAGGCCTTGCCTCCTGTCCCTAATCCTGGCTGCCTCAGCAGCTGCTCCACAGCCCTTTGGTGTGGGATAACAGGCACACAGTGTTGGACATGCTCTTCCTCCTCCCACTCTGCCTTGTCAGGATCTCTAAGGGTTTACCCTTCCCAGACCCATTTCATTCAGAGTCCTGTGTTTGCACGCTGCTCTGTGCTGCCTCTCTACTGTTTTACTTGCTGTTGCTGTTGTTCAAGTGGTCAGGGCATCATCTTGGGCACATCCCTGGGTGTGCTGCTTCCTCCTCTGCTCTGGAGACCTTCCAGAATGGGAGGGAGTCCTGGTTACAGACTCTGGGACATAACCCTATGGAGAATGAAGTTGTGTGTGCATCTTTTACAGAGGATCTCATTTAAGGCTCTGTGTTGGGATCAGTATCACAATCCAGGTGGAGTGCATCCTTCTCTTAGGCCCTAATGGCAGCTGGACAAAGGCTCAGTGCTGAACCTCTGTTTGTTAACCACAGCTTTAACTGGCTACTGTGAAATCATTCCTCTACAGGTGTGACCAGAGTAGAGGTCTGGCAAGCTCCAGCAGATTGCCTGATCCATGAGTAGAATTCATCAGTAATTTCTCCAGGTGTGTTTCAGGGCATTGGAAAGCTGTGGGATTTACAGTCCCATGTGGCATCCCTATAAAGAGCTCAAATACCCCACCCTCCCTTTATATCAAGCAAGAGGTCAGAGACTGCCATGGAAGAGTCATGATTGGAATAACTGGCTGTCCTGGTATTTGATGCTTGGGTGCCTCAACATGCCCTTTGTCCCCAATTTTGGCAAATCAGAGATCCTTCTGTGACTGTGTACCAACCATTCTAAACTCTGAGAGGAAACCCCCACAGAGTGGGATAGCCACAGAGGAGTACCTGAACCTCAGTATGCTGTTTATGAGGCAGGGGGACAGAGAAGAGATGCCAGAATATGATATCTTAGCCTGTAGTGGCTGTATCCCCTGTATTACCACGGGAAAATGAGAGAGGGAATGTGGTGTGAGGCAAATGTTAGGTTTGTGAATATTTCTCTAACAGGATGGTGCTCTGTAAAGCCAGTCAGCACAGTCTCAGGCAGTGTAGTCCTTAAAAATTTGGTGAATGCCCTTTTTTTTTTTTTTTTTTTTTCCATCTGAGTGTCACTGTGAAAGTTGTACTTGTTCTCTAACCTATGCAGAGGGGATGCCTGGCATGTTTTTGTGTTGTTTGTAGATGTCTGTTTGCTCTTGATGTTCATAAATGTGTACGGCTGTGGTTTATCAATCTCACTCTCTGTTCCTGGCCAGAGCTGTGATGCAGCTTTCTGACATACAGACCTGTTGTCTGCAGGCAGAGTCAGGTAAGCTGGTGATGGGAGACTGCTGGGTACAGCAGCTGTTGTTCCTTTGTGTCACCTGTGCCCTGCTTGTCTTACCCTGCTCCCTGTCATACCCTGTCTGCCCCCAAACACCATCAGGGCCCCCTGCCCCTTCCCTCCTTGCTCTTTGTCCTCAGTCAGACCTAAGGAAGGCTGAGTATTTTCCACAAAATTCGTGATGGTCCCCAGGGTCCTGCTCTGGTCATGTGTGTCAGGCTGCCCCAGACCTCTGGCTGGCTGTTGTCATTAGTGATCTTATCTTCAGGCACCTCTGAGGTTTGAGTTTATGTGGCTGGCAATGTGTTTTCACAAGATTTCCTTCAAACACCAGCCCAGGAGCAAACTCTCATGAATGAGCGTGTCAGAGAAGTGCGACCAAAGACTAAAATGAAACATTAGCCAAAATGACAGTGTAGACATGGCTATAATTTAGAGAATTTTGAAACCAATATTTTGTATCTTCTATGAAAAGCACTTGTTGTAATCTTGTGCCTTCTCACACAGTGCATTTCGCATAACAATAATAGAGATAATTATGATAATTACAATAAAAATTAATAATACTTGCCCTTTTTTCAGTAGATTTTAAAGTGCTTTTCAACACTGACTAATTAAGTCTAACAATATCTTGCGAGGTGGGTAGCAGGTGTCTGCTCATCTCTCTGGATCCTGTCACCCACCCTAGTAGTACAGCTGCTTCTACTTAAGTCTCATTGACTTCTAAATTATCATCATGGTTTTCAGCAGATAATTTTCCCCACATCCTCTCCACAGTGTGTAGAGAAGTGGAAGCCCTTTCTTACATGACTTTGAGAACTCTGGGAATATGCATAGGGAGGACTTCTGGCTGTATCCAATATGGTGGGAATGGGAAGCTGTGCAGCCATGTGAATTCAGGCATACTTGTGAAAAGGTGGAGAGCTTTTTGGAAGGGAAGTAAGAAAATCCTCTAGATTATGCAAGAAAATAACTTCAAATTACTAATCTAGGTAATGCTAGTCACATGATCAAGCATATCCAGGCTTGCTTGCTATGGAGAAAAAAATTAATTCAGGTTCTGATGATGCTTGTTGCATACACAGGAAAAAAAAGGCACAAGAAGTTGTAGAGGTTTATAAGTTTTGTCCCTTCTTTCCTTTTCACCTACCCTCTTAAAATTATACACACATTGTACATTTATTGTATTTTCAGATGTTAGCTGAGAGATTATTCATGTCGAGGCAAACTAAATTGAGATGCAACCTGTTCCTCCAAGTAATCATGGAATAATCTGGACTCTTTGCAGCAACATAGAGGCTTTTGAGAAGGATATGAAATGGCAGATGCTTGATTAAATTTTTAAAGGGTAAAGTGGAGGATGTAGGGTAAATTTTCTGAACAGTGTACAGAAGACAACACAAATCCTGTTATTAGTTTACAAGAAATGTGGGTGTTAAATAATAACAGGATTCCTACACAGATATTTCTAATATAACTGCTGCACAAATTTACACCCATGCATTCACTGAGTTCACACACTGAAAACTGGAGTGGGTCTTTCAGTTCTTATACCTTATCAAAATTATTGTTCTTCATTTTCTCAAGTAAGGTAACAGGGTTTTAAGACTAGCACCACATAAAAAGGCTGATTCTAATTTTGCCCCTCAGGAAATTAATGATGACAGATAATCCATCATGAACTTTGGGTATGGACACTATATCAGTTCCATATTATGCCAGATTAGGCAAATAGCTTTGACCATGAGGGCACTTGTGCATCTATCGAGTCAGAAGGCACTGAGATCAGACAGTCTGTAAAAGAGCACAGACCTGAACAGGGGAATTAGAGCATGTATGTCAAATACTTCTGAATTGAGTGTTTACACGGTCATACAAGAGATTTTTTTCTTTCCCTCAGTAGAACTGCAGGTTGTAGGAAGAGCAAAGCCCAAATCTTGCCATGAGGCCAATCAAAAGAAGAGAGGTGCTACTAAAAAACCTGAATAATTTTGAATCACTTCTTCTGGAGATTAGAGAAGACCAGACCTCACATCTAAAATGGAGAACAAGTATTGTATGATAACTAGGATAAAGATGTAAGGGAATATCAATTAATTAAGACATGAAAAACAAGTGTCTCTGGCTAATATTAACAAAATTATACAGATTAGGGATGAATAAATGCAATGTAGATGAACTCTAGATATTTATATAACTTTTTAAACAACTCTTATAGGTTGTATATATTTCCCAAAAAAACTCAGAAAAGACTCAGAGTCTCAATTAGTCTAATCTTGATAAATATTGAAGAATACAATTTTCAAGTATCTTTACAGGATTGTAAACATGTAATAAATTGTTTAGCCTACCTAAAAGTTATTTTTCAGTTAAAAAAAAAGTTTGGACAGACATGCTTCTAAAATTTATATCCTTTTGCTCTATCTATTGTACTTTCAAAGTCCAGTGCCTAGTAGAATAACATAGTAAAATTGAAATTCAGCCTGTTTTATTAGACATTTAATATTTTTTTGAAAAAAATGTGACGGGTGTTTTTTCTGCTGATTGCAGAATAAACTACTGATTCTGCACTTAGATAACTGCAGTAACATTGTGCATTACTTTGTAAAATTTCTACATGTGAAAACCAACTCCTTTCCTTCAGTGTCACCGTAGCGTGGGATATGCTAAAAGTCTGCTCCTAGGAAATGTGAGCACAGAGAAGTAGTATTTCTTGTTTGAAAAACCAAATAATAAGCTGAGTAGTAACTTATGCCCCAGGAATCAGGGGAGTGTCTGAATTTAGCATTAATTAATCTTGACATTCACTTTGACTTTGGGCAGAAGAGCCAGCCTAAGAGAGAAGGGCTGTGATTATGCATCCTGCTAGTCCTTGAACCAGAAGAGTTCATTTTGAACTCTAGCTATATAATTAAACTAAAAAAATCCTACTTATAAACATTCAAGTAAATTATTTGGTAGCATAGGGCCTTTCTGATAGCATCACTAAAAATGTCCGATTTGATAGTCTTTACTTTTTAGGAGTTCATCACCTTTAAGTTGTTGCTTGCAGAGCACTTGGAGGCTTCTTTCCAGCATACTGTATGTTTGACTTAATAGGACAAGTCTAACATTTTCTCCTTGTAGATAACACCCTTCCCTGTAAAATAAATGGCCTGGGCACTGACACATGAACATATTCCCAGCTGGAACAACTCTTAAAGCATTTGCTTAATGTTCTGCATAGGAGTGGATTCAAGCATGGGCTTATGAGCTTTCAGAATCCAGGCTTGGTACCTGGCCCAGTACCTGAGAGAATAAAACTGCATGTGTCATTAACCTTCCTATCCTGCTCTCATTTAAAAAAAAAAAATCACCTGGCTGATCAATTTAAATTGTGGTGACTGGCAGAAGATACAGGATTAGAAATGAAGCCAACAGCAAGTTTGATGGTAGAAACTCCATGTAAATCATGTGGGGTTTTAGCAGAATTATGATACACAATGTAAGAGAAGATTGCAGCAATTACACTTTTTAATAGAGGCCTGAAATATTCTATTTTAGTTAGTTGTTGTATCTCCCTTATTAAAAGAAGCAATAGTTGCAATCTCTAATTCTTTAGAAAGTGTTAGAATACAGAATGAGAAATATTGATTTAGAAGATGACAATTTTAGCAACATCAGTTATTTTGGCCTGTGAGAAGTATATATAGTCTGCCTGAAACAACTACGTAGAGCTGGATTGGACCTGTTTGAGCAAGCTGCTACAAAATATGATTTCAGATACTTTACAGAGCTAGGGAGATAGTAGTAGTTTTAGAATTTTAGTATCTTTTACCTCCAGTAGTTTGTCCAAATCAAATGAAGATATATTTAAACTGAAACTGTAACTTAGCAGTTGTACTTACTGGGTCTTATTGTATCCTTTATAGGGAAAGCAATTAGCCAAAGAAAGAATTTTAATAATATTAATTAACCAAATAGCACTGCTTTCTCAGTGTCAATGAAAATATTCCCTCATACAGCATTATTTGATCATTTTGTTCTTTCTGTTTTGAACTCATAAAAATGAGGGATATGTAGATTTACTGGAGGATTAGTGTGACTGTAGGAAAAAGCCATCTGTTTTCATGTAATTAACACAATATTAGATTCAATTATTTGTACACAGCAAACCCAGGTTTTCTAGAAGGACTTCTAAACTTGATTGCAAGTCATCACAACAGGGAAAATCCATAATATTGCAGAGCAGCTTGTTCTGATGGATAACTGTTTCAACATCAGTTATATATGCCTAACCCTAACATCCACAGCTTCTTGGCATGACTCTTTACTGGAGTAAAGAGCTTATGGTTAGGCATCATTTTTCCTCAGACATTTATGACCTGTTGCAAGACTTTCAAACTTATCATCACTGTATTATTTCACAAAAAGTATAAAGCTTTGTAGTGTATGCAAGGCATTTTTTTTCACTAGTCATTAGTGTGATGCACACTCCATGTTGTAAATGTCTATTTTAAAATCTAGGCAGGTGCAGCTGGATGTCATCTTGCATTGTCACCTTCACCACCACTATTAATAAAGATAAAACTGCTGGTTTAGGTCTGCTCATCATTCAACTGTTTATGCATTTAAAGAGAGTGTTGGATTATAATTTTTGCCAACCACTTTTTGCTTGATTTTTTTTTTTAAGTTTTAAGTTTTAAAATTGTGTTTCTTGTTTTGCAGACTATAGCTTCCTAGACTGTCAACTGTATTTCCTTCATGCATTAAAATTCATACACTTTCTTGACTAGGTTCACCATACAAAGTAATTCACAGCCCATAATAAGTGCTGTTAGGTACAATATATCTGTCATAAAATGTTATAGTCCATGAGACTTTAGAAATGGATAATGTTCTTTCACACATCTTGTATGGATGTTCTGGAAAATCATTTCTCCTAACAGTTATTACAAAAAGGTAACAGAGGATTAGCTCCACCTCTTTTCCCATTATTTTTTGGAATTTACTTCTAGTCTCAGATGTGTCTTTAGACAATGTTAAGTAGAAATGTCTTTTACATTTCAGTGGTTGTACTGAGATTAGGTCTAATCCCTGCTGCTGTTTCCATTTACTGTGTGTAATGAACTCCCATGCAATTACATGTGGGAAAAACTATAGCACTATATCCAGGAGGAATCAGGGCATCTGCTCTGGAATCAGCCACAGATGGGTATGTACGAACCTTGAGTGTGTTTTGTGCAATGCTGGAGAAGAAAAGTGTCATATCCAGGCTTGCATTTCAGCCTTGTTGTGACAGATAACAGCTCCACGACCAGAGAGGCAAGCCTCTTTTGAGAAGCATCCTTTGTGCTGCGTGGAACATGAAAATCAACAAACTTCATATCAGTGTTTGACAATGTACTGAAAATAATGTGATGTTGCTTGTGGAGTTTCTGAAAATGAGGGCTAAATGTGTCCTCAGAGGAAATGTGTTGCATGCTGCATCTCTGCCTTGTAGATCTAAAAGTCTGCATGGAATTGGTGGTTGTGGCTGTGCACGGGGGAATGCCACAGCAAGAGCAGCTTCTCTCTTGTGGAGTGGTGGCAGAGGAGAGCTGTCACAGAACTTGCTAATAGCTCTCAGAGAGCAGAGTCAAACTTCTCTCACAGCTCAAACTTTGTGCTTGTATGAAGCAGTTTCCTCTCATTCCTTATGTTCAATTGATGTATATAATTCCTAGAATTTTCATGATTTCTGTTTTTTAAGTCCTCAGGTCCCCCTTCATCATCCTATCCATCATCTTTATGATGGTAACTGCATCCTATAGCCCAGAATATCTGTATGGACCTGACAAACAAGATTCATGTTGCAGAAGAACAGGCTCTGAAGTGAACACAGTATGGGATTATCACTTTTTATTACAGACCAATCCAATTTTAATCTATTTTGGATACCAAATTACAAACAAAGCTTAGCTAACAATGTATAAAAATTTGTATTTAACAGCCACCACATCATATTTAATTTTCAAGTTACAGGTAATCAAAATTGTATTTTTCTTTTTCAACTGTATTTGCTAATCACAATGTTGCGCTGAACAATGTCTGTAAGGGTCTTGTTTGTCTTGTTGGGGGTTGGTTTTTTGATTGGTTTGTTTGTTTGTTCTCTCAAAATATTCTTTTTATTTTAGCCATTTCAGTCAGCCACAGTACCTGTACAATAATTGTTTGGAATAGAAGAGAACACGTAGATACGGAGTTTATGGCATAAATTAGAATAGAACATTCATTAATATGTATTTCACTATTTCCTTTTCATGTTCTATTGCAGGACATATTTGTGCTATGTGAGTTTAAAAACAAGAAAATAAACCAAACAGGAATGTAGCAAAGCATATTCAAAGAAATTGTTTGGAAAAATGTATTAGTCAGTGGCTGAGCAGTGTGGCCTAACTGAATTGTGCTGTCATCAAAGCAAGAACCTGAAGTTCTTTGGCTATAAATGTAGGACTTGCCCACTTAAATAAGCTGCAGCTGTCAGTTGTCAGCTCAGTGAATGGAGAAAAATTCAGTTTTAGAGGAAAATGACAATTTTACCAGAAAATATCAACAGAAAACATTTTTTTTTAACCCTTAACTATTTTTAACACAAACATTGAGCTATTCCTTGCTAACATTCAATTCCTCAACTCCTCTTTTTTTTTCAGTTCCTATTTATTTCATTTCTCTGATATGGAATATAACTATTGGAAAAAATAAGAGGCAAAACAATTCTGCAACAAATGAGTTCACAATGCTAATGAAAAAGTTAGTGCAATAGTTTTTAATTTCAGCAAGAAAGCAATGTATGTCCTATTTTCTTCCAAGGCAGCAAATCAAATCAGTGGACGTGTCCAGTGTAGTGGCTTCAGTCTAAACAATCCTTGCATGGTTGTCATCCACAATTATTGCAGCAAGGCAGAACTGAAGTCACTATCAAGAGTCAGATAACAGCAGAAAAACCTGGGCTCCTAAATATGAGAGTATATTGCAGTAAATATTGAAGAATTACTCACACTTCTAAAGGAGAACTTTATTTTAAAAGAGCATTTCACATGAGTGAAACGAAAAGTAACCAAACTTTGGCACACTTGAAAGAGTTTGGTGGTGTTTGTGAAGATGAGCTGCAGACACGAATGCAGGATACATTCTGTTCACATACATTTAATTTAAATGAATTTAGATCTCCTCTTCCTTGCACCCTGTATAGGTGCTTATTCCATTTCATAGTGAGTGCAACAGCACAAGTGCGATTACATTTGGTAGCATTTAACACCTGTTTTGCATAAAATAAAAGGTTTTCCAGATGGAAGCAATAGAAAATCAATCTGAAAGGCAAAATGATTCCTTATTGGAATTAATTTATGGTGCTGTTTGGTTTCACCTGCTGAAATGCTGGCTAACAGCTGCTGGAAGGAGGGATTCTGCTCCTCACTCCTCACCCTATCCATGCAAGTGTGCCCCTTCCAGTGCTGTGAGAACAGAGCCTGCTGTCAAGACAGTAAACCAGGAGAAAATATTTCATAGGTTTGATTTCTTTTTTTTTCTCCAAATTATATTTCTGTAGATTTTTGGATGGCTCGTATTCTTGCAGTGGCAGATGTTTGTGAAATGGGCAAGCTGAGTGTGGCTTGGTCTGGGCCAGGAATTACCTTTCTGACTGTATCCAAGGGAGTAAGGTGTTTTTGGAACAGTTGGACCAAGCCATAAGAAGAGTCAAAATGTAACCACAAATGGAGACTGTGAAGCTCTCATTCCATACCATGAAAACTCCTGGTTCCCCCCAGGTGTGTCTATGTTACACATGGTACAAAGCTCACTCAGGTCTTGGCTATGCAAGACATGATGTTTCAACCAACTTTTTCAGAAGAATTCTCAAAATTGTATATCAGAATGAAAGACTTCCCTTAGATCTGAAGAAATTTGCTATATAATCAATATTTCTAATTAATTGCCATGCTTGGTGCTTGGGTAACTTCAGCCTATTTAGCCCTAGTCAAAGTCTAGGATTACTTTGTAGAAAAAGGAAAGTTGATTTAGTTTGATGCAGGGCAATTTTATAGGAATGGATCAGAGTTTCTGTCTAAAAGTGAAGAGGTAACCTCAACCTACTTACAATATTGTTATTATATCAACAAAAAAGTTAATTGGTGTATTCAAAGGTATTAATAGTAATCCACATGGATGAAAGACTCTGGCAAAATCCTCCACAAAAATCCATTGTGGAAACTTTACTTATCCTTCAAAGGCTGTTTTTAATGTTCTGTATTGTGAATGTATCACTGTGGTATTAATAGGTGATAAATTATGCAGGTGTGAAATTGCTCCTATGTTTTAAAAATAAGTGGTAACTGATGCTTAAGACCAAAGAAACTAAATATTTAAAGCATTGCAAAAATTGAAGTAACAAAAAGGTGGATTTTTTGGAGGGGATTTGTTTGTGTGGTTTTGTTTGTTTTTAATATGACACGATGATGGAAAATTGCCCAATATTTAAAATTTGATGATATTTAATATATTTTACAAGACTAGAGGACTAGAAAATGTGATAAAATTTTAGATAAGTAAAATCAGGAGAAATTTTGTGTACTGTTGGAACAATCACAAACGTAACTGAAATGTTTAATAAAAATAAATGTCAATTGTGTTTTGATACAAGCATGAAAATACCTAACCACAGGAATAATTTCATCTTTTCATACAAGCTTTTTTTATTAGAAAAATAGCTTGGGGACACTGAATGGAAAAACCACAAACAGATAAGCAAATGATTGCATTTACTTCAGCAAAAATGTCCCCTTGGTGCGTGGTGATGTTATCACATAAAACAAATCTATGAAAACATCAGAATATTTTTTAAACTAGTGTAGAAAATAAGTGTTATAATTCTGTCAATGCGTTCTTGGCATGTAGACATGATGTTGTGTGGTTTCCATTTTCTCTGCTTCAGGAATAAAGATGGCTTTGGGACAGATTATTAGAAATCTGGGAGCACTTCTTTGCAAGCAGAGGGTGAAAGATTTCTTCACAGGGATTATTAAGATAAGAACTGGTGTAAAAGCATGAATGACTCCAAAAAAGATGGGTTTTTTTCTCTAGATAGTGTTATCAATTCAAGGTGCTTTTCTTTTTTTTTTTTTTCATAAAAAAAGTAGTTCAACGTGTGTTACTTTAAAACTAATGCTGATTTTTTTTCCCCATTGTTTGTTACATCTTCTGATTTTCATTCTCAAAAATGTTTCCTAAAGATGACTTATTTCCCTCTTCACCTTTTTCTGAGCTAATCTGTTTACTGTTGGTTTTATTTTTGGGTCTTTACCACAAAACTAATCCAATTAGATTTATTTACCTTAGGTTTTTTTTTTTAATTTACCTTATGTACGTTTACTCTTAGCCATTTTCAGTACCAATTTTATGTTGCTTTTGCACTTTCAAATCTTTAAACAGTGCTTTGTGAAAATATTTTGTTACCTCCTGCTTGCTTGCAATTTTTACTTGCTTCTTTTTAATACCTGTCAGAGCTTTAAAGTGACATAGAATATGTCCTACAATGATAAACTTCATTTTAATATTAAAAGAATGAAATATTGTTTTGGAAGTCATTCCAGTCTTCACATGTAGTGAATTTCTTGTGTTTGTATGAGTTGCAGTGCAGTAGGATAGAATTTTAAGGTATGATCATCACCACTGCTTGTCACATATTTTTTAACTTGCCCCACAGTAGTTATAATAAACGTCTGTGTTCTCTCTTTTGCTTTTTTCCTTATTCAGGCAAAATTTTGGGATTTGACATTTCAAGCAAGGAGAGAACTTTTAAAAATGTGAAAAATGAATTCTGTTACTTTTTAAGGATGAGCTCAGCACATCAGAGATATGTAAGTACTAAGGAAACAACTATGAGGAAAATGCTTGATTTGAAAACTTTTTTAATTTTATTTTTTTTCTTGCATATGGATGATCCTAGAGAACAGTTATGCACAATTATGTGTGGTAAACACAAGCATCGATTAATAACAGGGGATTTGAATTTTGGAGTTAATTTGTTTTTGCATGGGAGATTTTGCATGGAATAAACACTAAATTTAGTGACCTTTGAAAGACAGGAAATTGACCTTATTTTTCAATAAATTTGTACTGTCGCTATCAGTAATTCCAGATATTCTACAGAGTGGCAAGCAAGCATTGGGAACTGGGTTGTACATATGTGGGGTGGTTTTTTGCTTGGCTGGTTTTTTGTTTGGTTGGGTGGAGTTTTTTGGGTGTTTCTTCAGTGGGTTTTGGGGTTCTTTTTTGGTAATATATACTTTATAGTATAATGAGTCTGACCTCTGTAGAAATGTAAGATGAAGAAAAGTTGGCTATTGAAAGAGGTAGGAAAAATATTTTGGATAAGAACTACAGGAAGGGGGTGACCCAGACCCCCTAATGACATTTACTGAGTTAATTTTGCCATTTTGGTAAACCTCGCTCTTTTACATTAATGAAGGAGGTGAAGAACTTATTTTCAGAAGACCAAGCCCTTGAGCCTTGTTTAGCATTAGCTATATTGGGACATGATATAATAGGTAAAGTAAAAATCCAGCTACACACTTTACTGAGGTATTGGAAGTAAGCTGTGCTCAGAAATACCAGTCCAGTTCACCACCACAACATCCAGTTTGTTGAGAACAAGAGATTTTACATATTCTCCTCAGGAAAAAAATAGTGAAGGTGTGGTGAAAAGATTTTGCGACCAAATAATAACACCCCTGTGAAAAACTACCTCCTGCAGGACCCTCCTGGGTGAACTATGGCAGAAGAGCACAAAATAACCCTGTTTCTAAGGGTGTAGATCTGACTCTTCTTCAATTTAGAAATCTTGTTGAACTCTTCCTTGAATGATGTCTAGAGTTACTCTTTTCCAACACTTATTCTGCCTCCTGCAAGCAATATTAAATTCCCTGAATCTGTTTGAAAGATTACTCTTTGAGAACTGAACAAAATATAGGTGTATTTGTTTTGTGCTGCAGCAGGAAAAAAATAACACTGAACAGTAAGTTGCAAAGAGGTTATGGATACATGGTCAAATCCATTACAGGCAAGTTTTATCCTGGAGGGTTTGCTCTGACACTACCAATATGCATGGTCCTAAAAACTCAGGAAATACACAGGGAACAGCTCAACAATAGTGTCCTTGAGTCACACAGAGGATGAGTCTCAGTATTTTATTCACATTAGATTAATGTTTGCTGTCTTAGAGAACAATCTAATTGAAGACAAGCAAAATAGCTGTAACGACTTCCAATAAAAGCAGGAAAAAGGAGAGTGACAGGGAACACAAGGAATAAATGCTGTTTTATTCACCTAATGGTGTATTTCTTTATCAGCATGGATACATCATCTTTAGAGGCAAGAATACATTGAGTCAAGTATCTCCTTTGCCAGTAAATTAAATTTAAAGAAAATTTTTCTCTGAAATCAATGTAACTTGTCTTCTTATGCCTCTGAAAATTTACTGCAAGTTCTTCATGGGCTAAAGAGCATTGTTTACTGGTTGGAGAATTCTCTTCCATTGATAATGAATAGCCTGGAAAATGCATAGGTGGACTAGTGAGCCATCTTATCAAGTCCTTGTAACCAAATAAAGAATTTAGACCAGTTAATTAAAAGAAGGCATTGAAGATGTATTCTTGCAACAAACAATTATGGAGTAGAATATAGCCTTGAAATGCAATTAAGTTCAGCTGTTTCTCTCTGTTTACCAAAATTAATTAGTGCCTCCTTGCCAGCCTAATCTAACTTGAAGATTTGTAATTTGATGCTGTTATGTAAGACACAATTATTGTCCTAAATTTCCAATCACAACAGAATTTTAATGTTCTACTGAATCCTTTATAAGAACAAAAGGCCTTCCTTTTCTTTAGCTATGCTTTAGTAATTTTTGTTTCACCGATGGATGCTCTAGTCCAGGTGATTTTGTTACTGGTGGCAAGTGAATTCTGAAACTTATTTCTTCAGAGCTAATGCTGATCATTGGAGTCATTTTCATTTTGTGAATATTGACCTCATCTGATGACTTCTGCAAGTGATGCTTTTCTGCAGTACTGGTAATTTGCAGTTGTGTAACTTTGGTATGATTCTTAATAAAGGTTTGGATCAGATTTGAAGGTTATTGCCTTTGAGCCCTTGAGACTCTCTTATTGTGTACAACATTGGAGTATTAGGTGGGAAGGATATTGATTTTTGCATAAAATGGCAGTGCTTTGGTCTAGAAAACCAGTAATGCTCCTCTCCCCTCACCAAACTCAACAAAAATGACCGTTTTAGACCAACCAACATGAAATAAGTAAAAGCAGAATAGTTTATTTAATGCATACTTGCAAGGTTCACTAAGAAATTGCTTCAGGTTAGGTTTGGAAGGAGAAAACTATTAAAAGGAAATGGAAAATGCAATAAAACGAGAGTGTGGGGTATGGCATTAGAAGGATCAGTTCATGAACAGACAAACCATCAGTGTTCTTTTTTCTTTTTGGGGATGGAACTGCAAGAACACCTCTAGTATTCACAGTTGGTTTCATAACCTTGATAGGCACATTTAATGAAGAAACTCTTCAGCGTTTGTCAGAACTCAAGAAAATTTTATTAACTTGAAAAGTTTACCTGAACTGAAAATAGATTTTTTGAACTTAACTTATAAAACAAGCAATAAACTTCACAGAGTCATTCAAGAAGCCCTTATTTTCCTTAATAATTTTTAGATCATTGTCTTCTGTTCTTTTTGCTTTTGCACTAAGCTACTTAGACATTTCTAAATACCTAATTAACTTCATAATTAAGATAAGTGCTTTATACTCAAATGGCTTCTTTAAACTCATAACCAGTTGTAATGCAGCCACTGTCCTACATACTGGAATATAAAATATTTTATTGTTTGCATAGCACCAATATTAAGATGTTATTACCAGTTATCTGAATTTACATACAAATGTTTCTAAGTGTACTACTTGAGAGGTTTATGCTTTGAATATTTAAGTATTTGCATTGTTTTCACCATTAAGAATGAATATGTAGGCAATAACCTAAATATCTTCCAAAGATAAAATAATCATTTAATGTTAAATAAGTGGATGCTTTCAATGCCTTTGTATAAGACATTCTCTGAAATATAATTCATATAATCATTTTAAAATATTTTTTTATTTGAAATATGGGGTGAAAACACTCTGCTTTTACAATAATGTTTATAGCTTTTGTTAACATATTCCCTGAGTTTTATATTTCTCTGTATTATCCATACTAAAATCTGCTTGAATTGGAACAACTACCTTTACTTAAAATAGAACTACTGAATAAATGTAATAAGAAAATAATATTTTTATTAGTTTTGCAAAAGATATTTGAAGTGGTGCATCTTTTTGTTTTCATAAAAGACTGAGGATTGCATGCTGTTATTTATACCATTTACCATTTTCATTTAAAGTTTCCATGTAAAATATTCATAAAAATTAATGTGATCTTTACTTTTATGTGTATTTCAAAACACAACACACAAAATATTGTTATAACACCATACAGGCTACAAAATGTCTTTTATTTCCTTTATATACACATTTACATCAAAGCAAATACAGTTTAATGCCCAAAGGGAGTTTATTTCTCTTTAAAATGAGGAAATCATCCAGGATAAAAGAAAGGATGCCCCTAAAATTACTGTAATTAGCTCAATGACTCCAGTTTATCAAATAGCCCCCTCAAAAGATAAGACTACTTTATCCTGAGTAGCTATCTCAGATAGAAAATTGACTGCAGTCACTTTTTGACACCTGGCAAAATCACAAACAAATTGGTAATAACTTTATGTTAAAATTATATAAGCGCTCTTCATGTTAGCTATTAAAGTAATTTCAGGTCATCTTCAGAGTGTACACATAAGAAAAAAATGGTATTTAGGTAATTTTAATTGATATATTGGTCATAAATATAAGGATATTAAGATTAAAATTAATTTAAGATGTTTTACCTGTTTGGCCATGTATATAAGTTTTTCCTCATGAATAAGGTGCTTTTCTTGATGAAACTCAATAGAGTCATCAATAGAGTCATCAATAGAGTAATTTCTTGAATCTTGAAAATATGAAAAAAAATGTGTTTTTATATAAATAATAAAGACTGAAGCATATATCTACCTATATAATTTATAATTCACGTATAGTATATCACACATAGTATGTAATTAATGTATAATATATGCCTGTAATTGTAGTATGTAATAATAATATCTTTGGATATTTCAGCCAAATTCCTCAACCCAGGACCTAGGCTGTAAATCTACTATAAAATTGTTTTGAACACACAGGTGGTGATGCATTATTTTATTGTTGTATTTATTGATTTTATTGTGGCACAGTACGAATCTGCCAGCAATGAAATAGAATAGGATGATGCCAAAATGTATGGAGAGACATTTCACTTCATGCATAGTGAAGAAAGTTGTCGAACAGAGATTTTAGCAATGGAAAACATGCAAAAAAAGAATGAATTTTTATTTCATACTTTCTTGGCCTGCGTGGCTTCAGCTTAAGAAAAACCCCAAATATTTTAAGTACCATCATTCAGGCCAGCTTTAGCAGTAGCTACAGCAGGCATTCTTGTGTGAAATAATTTTTGTGGTTAGTGCTTCAGGGTTTTATTCCCTATGCTGTAAATATTCCTACTCAAACGTGAAACCAAAAATGTCCAGTCACTGAAACGCCTCAGACTATGATGGCGTTCTATGTTTCTGATGCCTGCTCCTCAAAAAACTCATCCAGCCAGTACAAAAAGTGGGACTGGTTCCTGATGTGGGAGCTGCTCAACCACCAGCCTGCTTCTCCAGCTGGCCAGGGTAGCTGGAGATGTAACAGGTGGGGAATGGTTTCCATTTCTCATTTCAAATGAGAGAAGCAGGGTGGAGATGTCTGTGACAATGACCAATGCAGGAGAAATATTACCACTAAAATAACTGTGATGAGTGGGATGCTGTCAAGGGGATAGATTCTTAATTATTTTCTTTTATGCTTGACAATAGAATAAGATTTCTAAAGTTTTCTAGTGTCTCCTAATTATAAATTCATGATATAGCTAGCCCTCAAGATAAAAACAAAATTTTGCTTATGAAATGTTCTCTCTTCCCCTCACACACTTTTTTAGTTTGACAGTCAAATCTTAGTTCCCGACTTTTCATGTGGATTGTTAAACTCTGACAAATGGCTGAGTATCTGACGTGAAAGTTGGTTTTTCTTGGAAGATTCATATTTTAAAAATTGATGTGAAAAAAAAGAGAAATGTCTATCAGAATAACTCAGCTTTTTGTTCCAAATTCACCAGATCCACAAGCAGTCTGGGATTTCTGTTTGTGGGGCAGGTATATGTTGGGTGCAAAGACTGAAAATAATTTGCTGTGTGTTTCATCATTGAAACACAGATTACTGAACTGGCTGGTATTTGAAAAAGGACATTTCTCATTCAGGAAATATAACTGCATGATGGCAGCCACGATGCAAAGGTGGCACTGCGCAGCTACACTTCCATGAAACAGGAAGCAAAAAAGAAATTGAAACAAAAAAAAGTAAGTTTCTTTTATACTCTTCCCTATTCCTCCTTATTCTGCCAGAGGGTGTAATCCTGGAGAGTACAGTCCTGACTTGGTTTATGCTATCCTCAACCTCTTCCATGTTGCCCTGTAGGAATCAGCACAGTGCAATTCTTCAAACAAACATCCCCTACACAGCTCCACGTCTCTTTCTGCCTCTCAAGCAAGCTGTCGTTTACCCTCTGTGGCACAGGTATTACTTGCATTGAATGCATGCTCTTTGTTGCTGCATTTAACTTATCAAGACCCCAGTCTGGTTTGATGCATTCCAAAGTGGAAGTTAAGTGTTTTGGGCTTTAATCTGCATGGCGGAACAAGCTCATACTCTTCTCTCTACATGGGATGTAAAGATAGCATCTCAGAAATATCTGAGCCCAGGGAATCAAAGACTGAGCTGACACAGACTGCTGTCTCACACTCAAACATCACGAGGCTCAACAGCATTGCATTTCTTGCATGAGCTTCCCCTGAGGGATGGAATCCTGGAGGTGCAGTCAGAACATGTAGAACATACCATGACAAGGGCACAGCTCTCTCAAAACAGCATGGCAGCTGTCATGTTTGCAGCAGAACACGGCCAGAACAGTATGTGGTACTTGTTTCCAACCCTTTCCTTTCATCCTTAATACCAGTGGGATCTCTGGATGGTTTTCCACTCTTTTCCTGAATGTTTGCTCACTTAAATCTCTTATAGCCTGTGTTAATGGCCGGGTTAAGACAAGTCTTGCATATGGGAAAACACTTTCAGAGCCTTTCCTTGAAATGTCTTCATTTTGAAAAAATTATTTAAAGATTCAGAAATAAAATGATAAAGGAGAGGAGAGAAAGAACTGGGGAAGGAGCAGTAGGATAGGGGTGGTGAGATCAAGCATTGCTCTTGGGGCAGGGAGTGATTTTTAGGGCAGGCTCTGAGAACCACTGCTGGCTTACCCATTGTGGGTCAACAGGAAAGCACATCCTGGTGGAGCTCTGCTCTGTGCTCCAGAGCACAACAGAGGCAAAAGCACTCGTTTGTTTTCTGTCGGGTTTTTTTTTTTTTCAATTATTGGGTGAATACAAAATTGAAGCCATAAAGATCATTGGACATGGTGTCTCTTTGGGTACAGGCAGGAGTTAGTGATCTTGGTGACAGAGATAGTAGCTGCAAATTAGCTGTTCCTTACAGCTCTAGTGATTCCTCTAGCGTATGAAACACATAATCTGGTTCTATGCACCAAAAGAATTGTGGATTTTATACAAGACAAATAGGATGAAAATAACACTTGTTTCAAAAGTTAGATCACCCATACTTCATACATTCTTAGCCCTTTTGTAAGTGTTCTACTATGTTCTATGCTTTTTTCTCTTCACAATATATTTTTTTTTCTTTTTGTGGGAAATTTTATTTAATGATTGCAAAGCTGCTTGGGGAAAATATTGGTACAGGTCAAATGGGAGTTGTGGTGGTCGTTCATATTCAAGGTGAAATTTCTGCTCATAATGGCAGAGAAGCAGAGACAGAGGTCATGCAGAACAGAGAAAGTTTGGGGTAATGTCCTTGCAAATTCAGGTGGTCATTACACTGCCCAGGCTAAGAAGTTTCTAGAGCAGAGCTACCTGAATTCTTCTTCTGTGGCCTGTACACCTTAGTAGGTAAACATAATTGATCTGAACTAATTCCAAAGAATGGTTAGTATGCACTGTTACAAGATTTGGCAAAAAAAAGACACTTTCTGAATTCTATTTCAAAACTGGAATTGAACGTCAACTTCATATATATCATGTGGTTTTCATAAGTTGTGTAACGTGGTTGTGAAAACTTTCCTCTCTCATAATTCACCATTTTGGGTTGGTGTCTTTAGGGCAATACTTGTTTTTGTTTTTTTGTAAATTTAGTGCTAGCATTTTTATGAAGGTTGAGCATTGATTTGCTCATACTGAGTCAGGAAATGGACTGAAGAAAGGTTTTCCACCTGGCAAATAAATAATTTATAGTCCTTTGTTATTGCAGAGTGGGGAATACACCTCAACATCACCTCAAGATTTAAGAAAGTGTTAGAAGTTTTCAACATTTGTGTAACAGAAAAATAAAATTTGAAATTTTGAGTAGGTTAATGGAACAGCAGAGCAACTGCCCTCCTGCATCCATTTCTTCTCCTTTTATGTACAGGCATATTTATTTCAGATGTATTCTGTTTTCAGATATTCCAATTCTAGCAATACTTGCTAAGCTTCAATTAGAGAGTGACAAGCACCGAGTTAACTTTTTTAGCTCAGCATATGTGGCTACGTACAAACTCATGCATAAACATAAACCAAACTACCCACTGGAAAAAAAAAAAGGCTAATACCTTTTTTAGAGCAGTAGTGAAAAATAGCAGCCAGTGAAACCCGCGGCTGCGAGATCCTAATTGCCGAGAGAGCAGCGCGTTTGTCCGCGCCCCCCGAGAAGGCAGAAAGCTGAGGAGTGAGAAGAGATCTGAGTAACAAAAGAGAACTTTGCAGTGCCTCAGCTGGGGGAGTTGGATGCATGGGTATGAAAGCACGAGTGGGTGGAGGCGTGTGCAGTGACAGGCACGAGCTGTGGCTGTTCTGAAAGAGGAGCGCAGCCAAGCACAGAAAATTAGGATTTTTAATTTTTTTTTCCCTGCCACTGGCTTCAAACCTTCAGTTTACCTGCCCTCGCAGAAGTGAATTTTCAATGCATCTAACAACTACTGGTTACACATTAACAGAAGCATCCACTAAAGCAATGTAGATGACCTTAGTAATTGAATTCTTTTTGACTTTTTAATGGGCACTTTTGCCTTACTCACACTCATCCTGACTTCCACAGCAAGGATCTCTTTCCTACTTTGTCATTTTGATTGGATTAGTTGTGAGAACTTTTACATATTTTCTATCTCCTTTTTTTACATCTCCCTTTTTAACGTGTCAGATACTGTGTTTTGATTCTACTTCCAAGGCTCGTTAAGACTCTTTCTTCTCTTCCTATAAACTTGTTTTCCAGTTCTGAGAAATCACTTTTGGTCCCCAGCTGGTAAGTAATGCTATTTGCCATGGCTTCCCTGCTAAGCCTCTGGACAGACACTTTCCTAGCATTTCTCATGTGCTTTCCTAGCATTTCTCGTGCGCCCCATAGCTGTGGCAGACTGTCTTATAAACTCCCCAGTAGTCTCCTTTGCCTTGCTAGCTATGAAAAGCTCTCTGTACGTTTGCTGCCACCACTGTGAGCACTATTTAAATGTGTACTTCACTCAGCTTCATCTTACTGATGAAAGGGTTTGTTAGAGACCTGTGTTGTGGATGGATTTGGCTTTAATTAGGTGTCACCTACCTTCTCAATTCTTTTCCACTGTAGCTTTGACATATTGTTGCTTTTTGGCTCTTTAGGCCTAGTGAAAAGACTGTCTTCCCCTTTTTTGTTGCTTATTAGAAAAATAGGATTAAATCAAACAACCAAACATCAGTTTGTTATACTCATCTTTCAACATGCAGAAGTCTGGTTTTGCCAGGCAAGATGAAAAGTATTCACTACTTCAGGGTCAAATGTTGCAAAAGAAATGTCCAAGTCTTTTGAAAAGATTTGAAAGAGCTGCAATTCATTAAGTTTCTCAAAGAGAAGATTACAGAGGAGAGAATAAGCCTGCCTGACTACTAAATGTAAACAGAATTAGGCCAACTGGAACTAGGTGCAACAGGAACATAGTAAAAATAACAATGTCTAATATCTTAGACAATACTATATTGTTAAGTAGATCAAAACCCAGGGTGAAAACAGCTGTTCTGGGAATAATGTTTTGGGATATATTCTGCAACTGAAGCAGCAATGAAGGAGTAATTAGTTGTGCTGTAATGCCTACAGGAGCAGCTATTTCTCATTTCCTTTCCTCTGCACCCCAATAGTGTCAGCAGCAGCAATAACACCTTCAGTGCCTTAACATCTCCCAGAGAAGAAATTATTTCCCTTATGCCTTTTGGGTTTGGGATTTAATTGGTATCATTGATCAAAGAATGAATAATATTGATATTTTCTTCAGAGGTGGTTTCAAATAGGCATTTCAGGTTATTATGGAAGTCTTCCAATCATAAGATGAGTTGAGGTCATAGCACTAGTTCTACCAGTACAGTACAAGCAACCCAAGAAATCAAAGGTAAAAGGAAAATCAATATCTTTACTAGAAGCATTCTTAAAAGGGGAAAGTAGGAGCGGAAGAAATAAGTTTTTATGTGAACTTTGTTTTCAATTTTCTTGCAGTGAGCATAACTAGAGACCTGTTTCAGCCCTGAAAAAAAAAAAACCTCCAAACAGAATAACCAGAGCAATTACATATCTTATGGTTCCAGCTTGGAATAACAGTATAGGGATCCTAAAGTTGATAATTTTCTATCTGTTTTTCCCAACATGATAAAAATCTTGTTTGAGTAACATAACAAAGATAAATTTAGAATAACTACTTGAAATTTGTTCATGTTTTGAAATTTCTACTTTTTATGTTAACCTGGGAAAAGAGTAAAATATTCCAACTACAAGCTTTGAGGGTTCTTTTCATTAAATATATTAATTTGTCTTTAAAGAAACACAATGTGATCTTATAAACCTTCCCTTATGGGTAATATTAGAACAAAAGAACTACAAAAACTTGTTGGTGAGAAAATTTCTTTAATATCTTAAGATGTCACAAAGGCCTATGTGCCTGTTTTTTTCACAAACCAACAAGTTTTTCTTTATTATAGACTTGATATATTTATGCATAATATACATCTTTTGTATTATATATGCATAAATAATGCATATCAAATATATAGGTGCATATAAATGTGTGCTTTAACTTCATATAAAAAGCTTTAATCTCAGATGTATCAAGTATTAAAAAAAGTCCATGGCAGTATTTCATAAAAGTAACAGGACGAATAAAAAAAGCAGTGGGATAGGAAGGAAGCTGACACATGGCATTTTTTTTCTTTGGAGCATGAGGTTCCCTCTGTCCTGATGTTAATATTTCCCACCTGTGTGCCATTGATTCAGCAAATGAAGGGCTGCAGTTTAGGAGAAGCTCAGAGGTGACGACTTCTAGCTGTTCTTTTGGAGAGGCCGTGACATAAGAAGTAGAGGCCTTGGAAACGTGAAGAACTTGAATGCTTCATGATTTTAAACGAGTTGGTGTTCAGAACTGTTATAATTAATTTAGATGATAATGCCTTAGAACAGGAATGTGATAAAATAGAATATATTTTCCTTCCAATCAAAGGTAGATCTGTTTTTATCTGTAGTACTTCAATAGGTTTGTTTCGATGATGATTTCTGTAATTTTTTGTGGCAAGGAGTACAAATTATGTTCTGCTTTTCTTTTCACCTTCTGCTTTTTCCTTTGGCTTACCTTTTCACTTTTTTCTAAATTTAAAATTTTATATGAAGTTTTCTCAAACTGATATGTTATTTTTGTTGCTAAATACTCTTCTCACTTTTTAAGTTTTTATCTCTTCATAGTTGTCAAAGCCTGTCAGAAAACAGCTTATATGGGGTTCCCCCCCCTTCTTTTCTTTTTTTTGAGTGATAAAACTGTTTTTTCTATTCATAATGAAGAAATGTGTTAAAAGTCCTGTCAGCTTTTCTGACAGATGTGAAAATCCAAATGATTCCTGGCATGGATGTATTTAACCCTCCTGAAGGGTTTTAATTTACTCCTTCCCCCTTCCTCAGGGAGCAAGATGATATGAGAGACAGGAGGAGCAGAAAACCTACCACAAATTAAGAAAAGTGTAAATATACACTCTCCTTCACTCAAGTGTTAAAAGAAAAAAAATGAAGAAAACAGACTGCTTGCTGACATTGCAAATCTGAGCTGAGTGTTTATAGAAATCATTGATTTTTAGCATGGTGCAAAAGTAGAGAAAAAGACTTTTTAGTAAAGTTAAGTGGGGGATAACAGGTTCAGCTGGTCTCAGTAGAGGCTCTGTACTGAGAAATGTTGACTATTGTAAAGATCTGTACCAAAGCACGTTAAAAAGCATTATTATGAAACATCTGGCAATATTTTAAACACACCTTAAAAGAAAGTGTAATAAAATCTCTATCTAAGAAAGGTCTTCTTTATCGGTTCTTCAAGTAAAGGAAAAGCAATTGTGCAGAGTGAAGTGATCAAGGGGTTTTCCATGGTCAGGACAGATGCATTAAAAGAAGTGTCTATTTGAAATTCTTGCGAAATATTGTAAGCCAAAACTGAATTTGCCTACATAATTAAAATTTGCTTTTCTAGTTCATATGAANTCATATGAATTTTGGACGCAGTTTTTCAGTGGTAATCTCTGTCTTCCAGAATCCCTTTCCCTCTGCAAAATCCTCAGTTCGCTTACAGAGCTGGTGGACATCTTTGGCTAAATTTTATTTTTTGTTTATTCTCTGTTTTAGTCCATGGTGCCTATGCAGGCATCATTACACATATAGGACTTTGGTTAAAACAGTCTGTTGAAATAAAAATGAAGCAAAGCAAAAAAAGCTTTATAATTTGGGCAATAGTACGTGTTTCCTTGCCTCGTGACTGGCTGCATTCTGCCATTTTCAGAAATGAGTAGCTTTTTGGAGAGACAGCAAACTTCCTGCAGGATGCAAAAANTGAGGGTAGAAAAAAATATTTTTTTTTTTTTTTTTTTTTTTTTTTTTTTTGCTATGGTAGCCTGACTAGAGTTAGAATGTTTCTTTTTGCCTTTTGAGCATCATTGTCACATCATGGGAAAAAGGGAATAAGGTACCTCCCTCCTTTCCTTGCGAAGTTATGTATTTTAGCTTGCTGAAGCTCTAAGGGGAAGAAGACCCATTATGATATTTATTTTCTTCTCTGTGAGTCTCTTACTAGCTCCAGTTACCTCCAGATTGTGTTCTTAGCCAGCTGATGTGCATAACTTAGAAAAAAGTCTGTGAATGCTAAAAGGAAATACTTGATTCCGAGTCGCACAGAGCAAGATAGCAGATTTGCTGGGGAGCTGCACTTAATGACAATCCCATGTATATTTCAGGAGTTTTACTTCAAACCAGCTGTAGTCAGGATTGTAGACTGAGGGACTATTAGCATTTGGAGCAAATCTGATTTATTCCTGAAACACACCTTCAAATTTATTTTTGTCTGAAAGGAATCCAGTTTGTTTACTCCTAGGCCTATCCACAGAGATACACGAGGCACAGCACGTGGGTGATAGGGAGACATGCTTCAGAAACTCTCTTGTTCTGGTAAAATATTTAAGTGGATGGATGAAGTGCAAACCACAGTCCTGCATTCAAGCGCTTTAAACTGTAGAGTCTATTTCTCCAGCATGGAAACACTTCCCACTGAATTTATGGGGAAAATGAGCAGACAGTGAATTATTTAACACATGCAGAAGAACTTGGTTGCTTCTTTTGAGGAACTGCCAAACTGGTTTGAGTTATGTTTTCTAAAAATCCAGTCTGAAGCTGTCATTGGCAAAATCAGTTTCAGTCCATAGGGTTGAGTTTAGTAAAACTAATGGCAGATGAAGTGGTGAAACACTGGAATGCCAAGTGTCTGACAGACAATTTTCTGTTTATCTGCTGGCCAAAATTCATGGCAAGGTTGTTTTTCGGACCTGGGTGGTCTTTAACTGGTGAGCGTATGTAGAGTCTGTGTAAGGTGGTCAGTACTGCAGCTGCTTCAGGTATGATTGACCACAAAATAGTAAGCAACAACTATTAGAAATAAAATGTTTATTAGAATCACACAATCATTAAAGTTGGAAAAGATGTCTCAGATCTTCAAGTCCAACCCATGTATCCAAGTGCCATGTTCAGATGCCTTTTGAACATTTATTGTTCATACCTGAAAATAAAGTAGGCTCAGTTCTAGGCAATGTCAGTGCATAAATTTTTCAACAGCACAAGGGACACTGTACAGCACCAGAGATGGCAACATCATGTGAAAAAACAGAACAGATTTTGGAGAAAAAACTAATTCCTCAGGCTACCTGG
>VWZV01006858.1:228372-349949 GCA_013397155.1 Irena cyanogastra | reverse complement strand
CCTAGTGCCAGTGCAGTTTTACTTTTTTGTTGGAATGGACTAAGCCAAGAAATTATAATGGTTGGCAAGAACTTAAATCTCCATTACGATGATCCAAATGACATTTTAACTTCACGTACAAAATATTCTTCATAAAATCCTGAGAGTCATAAGAAAATCACCTGGCAGATAAAGCTTTTTCTCAAAGTAAATTTATCAGCCTGATCTCAGTGCTTGCAGAGCATCTCACAGTCACTACCTTTGTGATCTGTGAGGTGGTCTGGAACTCTGTGCTTATCAGTCCATTCATCCTCACAATATGACTCCATTTTGTAAGCAAACATGAGTGCTCTGAGAAATCACAAACATATTTTTAAAAATTCCATACCATTCTTAAATCAGTTGGTCGTAATCTTAATGATATTATTTTAACCACTCAGCTCTGCTGCAGCACAAGAATTCAGGCTTTTAAGGAATAAGTGGCATAATAAAGGTTTTTGCATACAAATTAATTTGGGATGCTTTTAAATAAAGTGAGATGTATTCAAAGTATTCATAAATTCTTATATTGTACTTAATAGGAAAATACTTTGTAGCAGAGGTCTTAGGAAATTAGAAACCACACACTTATGTGAATTAATTTCTTGAAGAAATGCTGCAAACTATTTACAAAGCAAACCCACAATAGAATAGCTCACAATGGATTTCTTTCCACTTTTTCCACTTTTCTTGTAGTACCAATATAACAGGAAATACTACCAGAAGAGATTGCCAGTTTGTAAATATTATGTCTCCTTCTTTATCTTCTCTCTTCCAGCTGGGCAGTATCAAAATGGCTTTGTCACTACACAGGGTGGGAACCTGTTGTGCAGTAAAATCATCCATTTGATTACTGATAACCAGGTGAAGAGTCAGGTCTCCAAAGTGCTTCATGAGTGTGAACGAAAGATGTACAAATCTGTTGCCTTCCCAGCTATTGGAACAGGTTTGTGTTCTCTTGGGAAAGCAATGTGTGGTGGGTGTAGTTTAGAAACAGACAAACTTAATATGGGTACCAGTAAACTTGCACAAAAACTGTTCACTGATATATGCCTTTTATTTTTGTTTAGGTCAAGCAGGACTGAGTTCAGCCAAGGTAGCTGATGAAATGTTGGATGCTATAGTGGAATTTGCAAGACAAAAATCAGTACAGCATTTGCAGGCAATTAAGATTGTGATCTTCCAGACAAATATGCTCCCGGACTTTTATGAAAGCATGAAGAAAAGAGAAAATTCAGATTCATCCACAACAGAATCATGGTTATCTATGTTTAAATGTAAGTTGTTTTCTGTGTGCATGGGCAAGTAAAACTGAAGTTCTTTTATTTACAACTAATAATTGATGTATTTATCCACAGCCTTTTTTTGGGGCAGAAAACAATCTTCTGAGAAGAAAAAGTCTGTGATTTTGGAGAAGAAAGTTAATTTAGTTACATTTCAAATTTGTGGAGAAAGCCAAGAAAAGGTGAATGCAGCTGAGTCCTGGATAAAGAATTTAATTTTAAAGGAACAGTTTGAAAATGTTATTTCAGATGAGGCAATTGAAAATTTTGATGAGATGCAAGTTGCCATTTTGGAAGATCTCCAGAGAGGAAAGCAAGTCACCATTGAGCTTTTAAGTAAGCTTTCTCCCCCTCAAATTAAAATTTCTGGTATTAGCAGGGATGTCTGTTCCGTTTCTCTAGCAGTTCAAGAAATGATCCAACAAATTAAGTCTACTGAAGAAGAGCAGTCCAAGGCAGAACTTCTTTATAACCTGGTAGAATGGAGGTATCTAGGAAGCAATGATAGCTTTGTTGCTTTTGATAAACTGACAAATATGCAGCTGGAGCACGCCAAAAGGTCTAAAAAACCGTATCTGGATGTCAAAATTAAAAAGAGGAACTACAAGGTGGATCTGAATACTCTAAAGGCTACTAATGACCAAGGAAAAACTAAAATCATTCAACGTGTGGCAAAGGATGAAGGTAAATGACACTTTTGTTAAATAAAATCTTGAATAGTTATTATCAAATGATGATTTGGATAAATGCAAGCTGAGGTATCCCAAAGAAGTAAGGTACTCCTTAGCTTTTTTCCCTTTTTTTTTCCCTCAGCCAGCAGTTTTGAGTTTCATAATCAGTGGGAAGTATGAGTGAAATCAGAACATCAGTTTTAAGTGCAAATATTATCTGCATATATGTGACTGGTGAGCATAGATTTCATGCTTAAGTCTGACAAAGGAAGTGGTGTATGAAGAATACATAAAATTCTTCTAGAGTTTTAAAGTTTGTTTTAGTCAGATATTGGTATGGGGATAATTAGACAAAATGTAAAGCCTTTACAGTGTATTACAGAACCAGTGATGTTTGGAAGAGCAAGAGTACTTGTTGAATGAAGTATTGCAGAAGGTGCTGTCTTCTTGGTCCCCTCTATGCGTGTGGTGTGTAAGATGTGCCCATGGAGCTGGGCTGGTTGTCTGTCACAATAATGCAACCTCTGTTTTGCAGATATACAGTCAATAGAGCTCCCTAAGGAGTGGACAGACATGCAAAATGAACAGGTCAAAGTGGTGAAGCTCAAGGCATCACATCCTGAGTATACAACAGTTGAGAAGATGTTTAAGGCAACATGTGCCGATTTTAACATAGAGAAGGTGATACCATGTGGGGTGGGGAGGGGGGAAAATGTCAATGCTTGGGCTAGAAACAGTATCCTTCCTAAATATTTGCTTGTAAAGTGTCTGCAGCCCAACACAGCTTTTGTCTCCCCAGCGCTGTACAGGGTGAATATAAATCAAAGCAAGTTTCCTAAGAGCTGTTCTGGCATTTCTCCCATCTAATGGTGCAAAACCAGTGACCATCAGTCTTCAGGCTGACTCTTTGTTCAGTTAATATGGTACTCTCTAGTTAATTTGGTATTTCCAATTAGGAAATTCTGTATTGAAATGGAGTCATGAAAAAATGCATTCAGAATACAAAGGAAAATACAAACTCCTTGCAGACTGACATGAAGCTTTGGACTAATTTACAATTTCTCCCCTGTCATCCCAGAGCCTTTCAGGCTTGCCTGTCAGTTTTAACCAGTGTTAGTATTTGATCCTGCTTATTTAGAATTCTGCAACACAATGCACAGAGATTTAATTTCCAGGGAGAAGATGGAATTCTTCTGAATTAAGAGAAGAGATAAACAGTAGAAAATACAATCAAACTAGGAGTGAGAATAATGTGTTTAAAAAATTTTCTTCCATCACAAGCTTTAATGAGCATGGTCATGAAAACACGCAAGGAGAACAAAGTATTTATGTACTAGTATGTACATTATGTCTTTTTCTGTTAAAAATGGAAAGCTATTACAGAAATGCCTTTAAGATTATACTTTGATGCAGAGACACTGCTTCTCCTTAAGCTATATTCACATTGTTGGCACAGGGAGCCAGCAACTTCCATCCTCCCACCAAGTGATTTTTATATAGTAGTTTCTTATGGGTTGCTAAGCTACGCTTTAGAGGAAGCAATTTTGACTTGCAAGCTTAGATCTAGAAGAGAAACTCAACCTAGTGCTATTGCTACACTCTGTCCTTTAGTGAGAAAATCATCAGGAAAGATGATTAGGATGTATAGAAGACATCTTACATCATTGCCTCTAGCAGTGGTACAGCAGCCTGTTTCTAGAAATGACAATGCACAGCTACCATGACTGCTGGGTACCTGGTATACTAGGCAAGACAAGTGTATACCCAAAATTACTGAGCTTGAAACGCTATTATAACCTGCTTTGGTTTATGATTTTTCAGGAGGCCTACATATTCAGTTCTTCTATCCAAACGTCATGCTAACAGGACATAGTAAAAATTGCTGTAATTCTTTGTTTGATTTAATTTTAATGCTTTCCTGTCATGATAAATATTCATCCCTACCCTATTTATCCCTAGTATAAATGTATTAATTTTGTAATTTTGCAGATTGAAAGAATACAAAATCGCATCCTCTGGCAGACATACCAATTAAAAAAAAAATCTATCTGTGAAAAGAACAAAAATCAAAATTGTGAGAAGTTGCTATTTCATGGGACAGCTGCATCCTCATTGAGGTTGATTAACTCCTATGGATTTAATCGTGGGTATGCTGGAAAGAATGGTGAGTCATTACCCAAAACAGTTAATTTCCTAGGCATGTGTGAGTGCTACAGGCTGTCAGTGTTATAGTGCTGTCAGCACAGCATGAAAGCTGAATGAAATTAGAGAACACAATAATAAACAACTCCTGAGATTAATCTATATGGACAGAGGAATTATCCTGTTCAGTTAATCACTTGTTACTGGATGCTGCCATGTAAAGGGTATCAAAAAGAGTTCCCCTGCTCTGAAATGAAGCCTGGGCCGCTTCTGGGAATTGTTTTGTGTCATTTACCTAGAGAAAGGAACAAGGAACATTGTTCAACATCCTCAGCTACTAGCTGATGGCATCTGCTCTCCTCTTAGACAAGGACAGGTAGCAAAGTAGAAGTGCAGATACTTCTGTTGCCTCCAAAGATTAGACAGTATAAGATCCCACATCCGTACCAATTTTATGCTCACAAAATCTGTGTTAATTCTTAGCCTTTAATAGTTTTTAGAGACAACTTAAATACTTAGCATGAAGATATTCTGCATTAGTTCAAAGCTTGTTTTGTCCACTTCTCTATTACAGTATGTTATGTGTATTATTTGGCAGCATTCAAAGATGAAGCACAGGATCCAAAGAAGTGGAACATGGACTGAATTGAGGTGCTAGTTGATTTTAGTGGCCATGTAACCTCACTTCAGTAGTCCTTAATTTTTTTCTTAGTGTTTTCTTCCTTAAGACAGAACTGTACATGCCTAGGGCTGATTTGATCTTGAGATAGCTAGGCAGCTTAACTCAGATCTAGTTGACACTTCAGGGTGGTCTAGATCTAAAAGACCTTTCTCTGTGTGGATCCTCTGGAGGTACTTTGAGACTTTTTTGAATAAATGAAGCCAAGCATAAACAAAATATATCAGATTGTGCACAGGTAGGAATGGTACCCACCACTTCTTTTTAAAACATGGCCAGAAGAGATGTAATTTTGTTTTCCTGCTCTTTGGTAGTGTCAGGAGGTTGGATTTACTCAGGAAGCAAGAGCCCTAGATCCCCATGTCCTCTCTCTGCTTGTGGGGACTGACATTCATCTCAGCTGTGATTAATAATTGGGAAGGCACACTTGCCTTCTGTCAGGCTGGGTAGCCAAGCAAAAGTATCCAAAGATCAGGGTAGCTGGATAGGAAGAATCTGTCTGGCTTGAACAGCTTTTTACCAATGTCAGAAAAAAAAATGTGTCTCGAACAAAGATGTGATTTGTCTAACTTGCTAAGAAGTGTGACTAGAAAACTATCATTACAATTATATAGTCATTTTAAGTCCAAAAGTCTCTGAAGAATTGCAATTTGATGGATTGCAGGCTAAACCATGCTAAACAGAGGAGCCCTTATCTCCATAGGAAAGGGAAGTCAAAACCTGGGTGTTGATACTTACCTGGTATCTATGTGGGTTCATGTTTGATTTTGATACAAAGGATTAGTACTAGAATTTTGTGTTTGAACTCCAACCACATTTATAGATTTTCCAGAGCTAAAAAAAAAAAAAAAAAGGCATTTTGGAGGTTCTGAGGAGAATAAGGGCACTAACTATATTTGAAAATGTTGTCTTTCCTAACAGCTGCAGCCATTGGAGATGGAACTTACTTCGCTGTCGATGCACGTTACTCTGCTCGGAATACTTACTCTGTTCCAGATGTGAATGGCAGAAAACACATGTACTTGGCTCGGGTCCTAACTGGCCAGTACTGTGCTGGGGCAGCAGGAATAAAGGATCCACCAGCAAGGAGCCAAGCAGATCCTGCTGACCTGCACGACAGTGTGGTTGATAACGCGTTGAATCCAACAATGTTTGTCATATTTAGTGACATTCAGGCATATCCACAATACCTTATTACTTTCAAATAGTAGAATGATCTTAATAGTCTAGAAAATTTTAGTGCCTTTCACATGTAAGAATTTACAGAGCAATTTTTTATTCTTTTTACATCTAGGTTTCTTCTTTATTGATCTATCCATGTGTTTAAATATGTCTTCAAATTATCAACAGAAGGACTAACATAAGCAAATATTTTAGAGCATGCTATTTCAAGTTCAGTTATGCAGAGATGTAGGCAAGAGCTGTGAGAACAGCTCTGACTTCTTCCTACACAAGGCAGAGGGGAGTGGTAGGAGAGGAAGGTGCTCTGCCCTACCTGTGGCCAGCAGTAAGAGGTGTGTAGGGTAGGTCAGAGCACCTCTGCATGTTCCTGTTTCCAGTAGTCACCATAAAACACCTTCTTGGAAGTATTTATTTAAAATGTTCTGTGCTGAGGGAATCTGAAAGGTCTTTTCCAATCAAAGCAGTGCTATGATTCTAATTACCTCACCCACCAGCAGAGCTCTCAGTCATCCTTAGGTGTCCACTCAGCCTTGTTGGTGCTAAAAGACTGGAAGAAAAAGAATTTCAATATGAATGTGCACTTTATTGTTTCAGCCCCCTTACCTACATATCTGTTACCCTGGCATACTTTGGTTATTCCTTAGGTATAAATTACTGTGTTCATACCCATTTCTTAGGAGAATTCTCTGTAGTTCCCCCCCTCCCATTACTTCTAGCTTCCACAAAGTCATTGCTTTTGCTATTTTCAAGACTGTAAAGAGGGACTTTTAATTCTTTTCTTTTCAATACTGAAGCATTAACCCTTCTGTAGAATCACCAATTTGCAGAGTCAGCTACAAAGGCATAACTCAGTTCACATACTTAAACAATTTGAAAAATTTTAAAGTTCTCTAAAAATTGTAAATAATGGCATTTTTACACCTTTGCAAGTGATACTTTTAATCACATCATAACCTAAAAACTGCCAATCAAAAGCCATATACTCCTGTTTGATACTACTTTTATTAAACGGCTACATTGTATTGCTGAGATGCAACAGGAACACACTTCACTTAGAAGTGTTGCTTCACATTTAAATATGTTAGTGATACAATAAAGAGTTTTAAGACAAAATTGTTTTCTTGTATTGTCGGAGTGACGTGACTTGTGCATACAAATTCCAGGTGAAATTATTCTTTCTTAGCCGCAAAAAAGACCCGTGCTGAAACTAGCTGCCATGATATGTTAAAACTTTGTCATGATATTTTTATTGCCTGCACTGAGGAAGAGGGTTTACAGTATCTGAAGTTTGCAATATAAAAAAATTCTGCTTTTCACAGCAGCTGCCCATGTAGCACTTCAGATGGAGTAAAATCCCTGCATAAAATCCCATCTAAAGCAAAGCAGAGTTTTACCCACTCCCACTTAATAGATTTTGTTCCCTGTGAAAAGGTGAGGATGCTTTTCTTCTTTCTCTGCTTTTTTTGGGTACTTTTCAGTGTCATGGAAACACTGCAGCAGCCAGAGCACCTCGGTTTAGCTGAAAGCACCAGGCTTCTCCCCTCGCTGTCACCAAGCAGCTTGGAGAGCCAGGACACACCACTTTCTATTTCTGTGGCCCTCTTGGAAAGCAGCAGGAGCTGCAAGATAAAGCACTACAAAAACCCAGATAAATTTTATCACTTGTGGTGGTGGTAAAAGTTTCTTCAGTCATTTCCATACTAGAAACTGAGGGATACTTTGTTGTGCAGTGTTTGTGGACTGAGAAGCTGGGAAAAGGCTGTGTTGTGTATGATAAATAAAATCCCAGTCACGAAAGGAACTGGGTGTGCTTTTGACAGATGGCTGGATAGGAACCAGCCCGTGGCCAGAAGGCCAAGAAGGCCAGTGCCATCCTGGCTTGTATCAGCAATAGTGTGGCCACGGGACCAGGGCAGTGACTGTCCCTTGTGCCGGGCACTGATGAAGCATCTCAAGCTCTGTGCTTATTCTTGGGCCCATCACGACAATAAAGGCATTTAGGTGCTGGAGCGTGTCTAGAGAAGGAAACAGAGCTGGGGAGGCTCTGCCTGGAGAAGGGGAGGCTCGGGGTGGATCTTATTGCTCTCCACAGCGCCCTGACAGGAGGCCGTAACCAGGGGAGGGTCGGCTTCTTCTCACAGGTTACAAGCGATGGCATAAGAAGAAACGGCCTCAAGGGTAGAACATTAGGAAAAATTCCTTCACAGAAAGGGTGGTCGAGCATTGGAATGGGCTGCCCGGGGAGGCGGTGGAAGTGTTCAAAAACCGAGTGGATGTGGCGCTTGGGGGCCTGGGCAGCGCTGGGGCTGGGGCTGGGCCCGGGCCCGGGCCCGCGCCCACCCTGCCGCTCCTGTGACTCGGGCTCGGAGGGGGCCCACGAGACCCGCCACCGCCCCTCAGCCCTGACCAAGCCCCGCCCCGCGCACCGTCCAATCAGAAGCGCTCTCTGCTCTCGCCCCGCCCACTCTGCCCGCCCATTGGCAGAAGCCGCTCCCCCGGCGCTGCCTCCATGGCGACGCGGTGGACGGGCACTCCAAGATGGCCGCCGAGCCGGGCGGCGGGCGCGCCCGGCCCACCCGCTGCTGCCGCCCGCCGCTCGCCACCTTCACGGCCGGGCTCCTGCTGCTCCTGGCGCTGCCTCCTTCCACCTCCGCCTCCTCCTCCTGTGACCATCGCGTACCCAGCGGCGACCAGGTGGGGTGGCCGGGGGTCGTTAGGCGGCTGCGAGGGGTGTTGGGGGGCAGAGGCTCCCTTGTTGGTCCTTCCCGCTGTTGGAGCCGTCCCCTCTCGGTTTTCCCGGGCCGGGCGGTGCCGGGTCTGGCCCCGCCGCCCCGGCTGTGGGCGCTAACGACGGCGGGCGGGCGCGGAGCATCCCCATCCCATGGCGGCGAGGGAAGGGTCGGGAAGGGCTGGAAGGGGCTGGCACCGAGCGGTGCTGCCGGGCGAGGAGGAGCCGAGGGCCCGGGGCCGCGGGGGGCTGTGTCAGTCCGGGTGAGCTGCCTCATCCGGCGCCTCGTGCCTCTCCCTGCCAGGTTATCTATCAAGTTCCTCTAAAGGAAAATCACGTCTCGAAGAGAAACGTGGATCAACAGCTGAGAATTAAGATTGTATATGACAGAAGCGTTGAGGAGTGAGTATAATGTTGTGCCAGATTTTTTTTTCTATGGGTGAGAATAGGAACCTTGTTAACTAAAGCTCATTTGTTTTGTTTTTCTAAATATAGTTTGCTGCCTGAGAAAAGACACCTAATAAAGGTATGTTATATTTTCTGCCCTCTTTTGTTTGTTTGTAATATAGATGAAGTTAAGTTTAAGGCTGGTTAAACTGAAACCTTGAATGCCAGCAATTTAGTATTTCTCTAGTCCAGGAAACCAGAGCTTTGTGTATAGATTATTCCTTCATAACAAATAATTCCAGAGTTCTGCTGCATGTTGTTTGACAGCTGTTTGCTATATCCCAAGGTGCAAAGTATCAGTGAGAAACGTGTATAGTTTTTGAAAGCCTCTTTGAAGCTGTCCATTCTAATTAATACTGGTTTCCTTCCCATTTTCTCATTCCAATAACAACATATGGGAATACTGAAACAAAGTATTTCCTAAATATGTTTATAATAATTGAACTTCTTAAAGAGTCAGGCTTTCCCCTATTCTGCTATACCACAATATCTAACAAGTTTCATATAACTTGGTAGTTAATGCCTTTGGGGTGAGGTGTGTCTGCACTGCTACTGGGTGACTGATTTTTGCTCTTTTCAGAACAAACTCTTCCCACAAGCTATATCTTATTTGGAGAAGACATTTCAAGTGCGCAAATCTGCCGGTGCTATATTGCTGAGCAGGTGGGTGAAAGTCTGATGAAAATCATTTGCTATATTTGATATTTAATGCTGTCTTGCATAGCCTTTAAAAGAAGATTAGAGTGTAAGGAATGCCCTGCTGAATCAGATCATTGACCCATCTGATCCAGTGGCAGCGGCAGATGCTCTTTTACAAATCTGCCAATCTTCCGCAAGCAACACCTGCATTTGTTGTAGCAGAGATATTCAAAGCTATACGTGCTGCCAGTTCTCTTTTATGTGTATCCCCATTTATGAACCTGGTTCTAATCTCTCTTTGAGCCTGTGGATGCTTCATTAACAACTGGAAGCATTATGTCTTCCCTGGTGAGGTAGTTAGCAAACAATTTTCGCTGTGAAAGTTCTATCAAGTACCAACAGAGTGCTGTAAGACTATTCTATAGTTCTCCTCTAATAATAAAAGCATTGTCTGTCTCATGCTTTATTGAAGGCAATGTGTGACAAACCAATATTTAAGGAGGAAAGCTGACCCTCACAGATATTGCCAAAAAGCCTGTGCAGAACATACGAGGTGTGGGCCAGTTATAGTTCCTGAGAAACACCTCCAGGTAAGCTCAGTTGTCCAAGTGTTTCCTAATCTTTGAAATGTTATTGTTTATGGTAATTAGTGAAAAAGTGAATATTGGTAATTGTGCATGAGTGACCTGTTTGCTGGAGATCACTAAGTCTGAATGAAAGAACAGAAAAACTTAAATTAATGTGAGTTTCTGTAGTTTATGTTGTTGAATCAAAACTCAAATAAAAATTGCTGGAACTGGTTACTATCTTCTGAGCCTGTGTTCTAATGGCCTGTATGGAGAGGATGAGATTTGGAGCTTGCTAAATTGCCACTAGTCACTTGGTTATTCACTTTGGTCAATGAGTTGGAATTCCACAGAGTTAATAGTTGATTTTTGAAGACCTTGTTTGAAGAGGTTATCCACTGACTTGGGAGCATGGTGCAAGAAATGCTTCAGACTTGTTTTCTTGATTCAACTGCCGTATGTGATCAGTAGATTTCTGGTTTTTTTCTTTAACTTGGAAGTTTCAACTGTATAATTAAAAAGATAGAAAAATAGATTACATGAGAAATGCTGTTGCTACTTATGTATACTAGTTTTGTGAGCCAAGATTTTTTTTTAATTTATAGGAAATACAGAGTGCTAATTGCTTGGCAGGCTTTTTTTTGTTTTGCTTTTTTAAAACTGCCGCCTTCCTTGTGTCTAATAAATCATAAGAGCTAGTCATTTGAAAGTTATTGCTTGGCTCTGGTTTTTTTTACTGTTCTTCAAAGGGTGTTTTCTTATCTTCTACTGTTTTACAGCAGAATTTGTTCTTGGCTTCAAGCTAATTGAATTGTGTCATGAAAACTTTTGGTAAAGTGTTTTAATTGTTCCCTTTGAACATTGTAAAGCAATGCAGGGTGTACAATGACAGTGACTGGCACCACAGGCCCACGGGCTCACCTGACCAGGAGGGGGTTCGAGATGCTGACTTTGTGCTCTACGTCAGTGCTCTCACTACTGACAGGTGTGGCCATGAAAATATCATTGCATATGCAGCCTACTGCCAACTGGAAGCTGAAATGGACAGGCAAGTATTCCCTCTGTTGCAAACTCTCTTTTTAATTAAACTTTTGGGTTTTTGGATTGTTCAGATGTGGAATTTCATTGTTTGCCTTTGTTGTATAGCAAAGGAGGAGTCATCATGGACAAGCACTGCATTTATGTAAAATCACAAACCCATCAAATAGTGCTTAACTTGCAGAGTTGAGGCACAGGACTCAAATCTGATCCTCCACTGTTAATGCCTAAACTTTTTCTCAGGATCCTGTTTCTGTTGAGGTGAATGTCATGATTTCACAAACTTAAAGAATGCAAGTTCCTACTTACATCACTTTTGTTTCCATTTCAGTTGCAGTCACTGTTACAGTCCTTGTACCTCCCAAGGATCTTACCTAAAATTCAGGTCTCTTGCACTGTTGTCCCTGACACCTGTTCAGAATACTGAATATAGAGATTGATTGACCCCATCCTAACAGTAAACTAGTCACTGTGTTGTTAACAGATATTTATAAATGATTGGGAAGGACATATTTTTACATTAGTCTTGTGTCTTCTTTAAATCTTCTGCTGCTTCAGCTAAAAAATCATTTGAATTTTGTAGTCTTTTACCAAAACCATTTAACTTTAAAACTGTCTTCCAGGCCAATAGCAGGATATGCTAACTTGTGTCCAAACATGATTTCAACGCAAGCTCAGGAATTTGTTGGCATGTTGTCTACAGTGAAACATGAGATAATTCATGCACTGGTAAGGGTTGATAAAACGTTGCCCTGAAATGAGTGCCTGCTTGCTCACATGCTTGTTGCCAAGAGAAGGATGTTTGGTGGAGGAAAGCTCTTGCTTTGCCTTCTTCAATTTGTGTTAATTGCCTCAGAGTGTTGTACTTCCAGTGTGTCTCTGGTGGGTGTGGGGACTCTTTCATGGTGTTTGACTTTGTATATGAATGTCTTACCAAAGGTTTCCATGTGCTTGTTTTTTGACTCAAAGGGTTTCTCTGCTGGACTGTTTGCATTTTATCGTGATGATGATGGAAAACCTTTGACACCAAGATATGCAGATGGACTTCCTCCTTTTAATGAAAGGTATTTTTTGAACCTCTTGGTACTCCCACTGAAGGATGTTTTCATGTTGCTTTTTTAGGGTGTATTCTTGCCTGTTGAAAATCCAACTTCATTCCATTGTTAGAGTGACTTTCCTTTATAATGTTCAAACAGTGTGTGGTGACTCTGTAGTCTTTCTTTACATTGCCACTAAGCACTTGTATTATCCACATATACTATAAACTAAGACAGGATTTCATTTATCAGAAGGCTGGAAGTTAAGCCTTACGTTTATCCATGCTGTCTAATGTCAGTGCAGTTCACTTTTATGATTTATATCAGTCAAGATTTATGGTTATGCAGAACGGACAATGTGTGTAATCTACTATGTGAATTTTCTGATTTGTTACAAAATAAGCATTTTACATTCTTTTTCTCTTTTTTTAGTTGGTATTGTAGATATTCTTCTAGGAGATGGAAGGGTAGAGAGCTTTTTTTTTATAATGGCAATACTGAGGGGTTTTATTTAATTTCTTACATTTTTGGTAAGTGTAGAAAATACGCCTTGAGTCTATAAATAATCTTACTTTGCCTTGTTAAATCAGTTATGTATATAATAAACACATCTTAAAAAGGAGAAATGCTGCATAATAAAATTTTTAAATTTAGAGAGCATGAGAGAGTATAGAGATTATCCGTGATTCTATTTCTTATGGAGGTAGATCTTTGCACAGTAGCATGTCTTTGTGGGAAGGATTTGTAACCAAACCTTCTCCTTACAGCCTAGGTTTGTATCAGTGGAGCAATAAAGTTGTTCATAAAGCAGTGAGGCTCTGGGACATACGTGGTGGCAAAATGCTGCGCCATGCTGTTCATCTTCTGGTGACACCTCGGGTAGTCGTAAGTGTGCATTACCTTTCAAGCTTTGTTTGCCAAGGTTGCCAGGACATTCTTGAGTCATCAATATTTCTTATCCTCGAGGAATACCCTTCCCTGAAAGTATGGCCCAAAGCCTGTGCCATTAACATGGTGTAATTGGGAGGGTGTAGCTAAAGTAAAGTAGAAAATGGGTGACACACAGTATGAAATAAATAAATTAACATAGTAAGAGAAAATGAAGGGACTGGAAGGTAAATTATAAAAGGTTAAGCAAAACTGATGTTGAAGAAATTACTTAATCCTACTCTTTAGATGTTTTCCTACAGACTTAAGACGCTTCCTGCTCCTTTAATATTAATATTTTGTCATGTTTAAAAAGAAATCCCTTAAGGATTTTTGGGAGTCTTTCTTGCTTCCCACGCCTCACACTCTCTCTTTGTGCCCCCAACAGAACATATGCTCAAGTGCTAACTTGGAAATAAGTGATAATCACATTTGGCCACAAATAATCTTTTTGTTTTAAATCTAAGACAGTATATAGAGCAAACTTGGATTAATTACCCCAGGTTTTGCTCATTTATTTGAAGATGAGTAGATAGTGTGATAGCCTTGTTGTTGGGGTGCTTGCTTAGTCAGCCTCTGAGTAGAAAACAAAATGGTAGAGAAAGAAATGCTGAAATACTTTTAATAGATAACTCTAGAGCACTAGGACTGCATGTGGGTGTCCATCTCAGTATTTTGTCTTGAAATGTTTTCTTTCTAGGAAGAAGCCCGAAAACATTTTAATTGTCCAATTCTAGAGGGAATGGAGCTTGAAAATCAAGGTGGCATGGGTACTGAGCTCAATCACTGGGAGAAGAGATTGTTGGAGGTTTGTGCTGATACTAGGAATGGAAGGGAACGTGGAAATGTCTGCTCCCTGTGCCTTGATTTTTAGGTTTATTGTGGTACCTACTGGAGCCTTGAAAATGCAGGAATATCAAACCTTATTGAAATACATCATAAATAGTACTTGATACTTAAATATTTAGATGTCCAGTTTCTAGATACATCTGTCTTTTAGCCATCTTGCTAAGTGTCAGAGTATGAGCTCAAGTGTTACTGAAAGCTAAATGTCTCTTACTTCTGTCTGCCATTTACCCTTTAGAAGGTTTGCTCCTGTTTCAGGGCAAAGGGGCTATTCCTTTGATGTTGCCCTCTGCCTCTTAAATACTTCATCATTCTATTTATTACCTCGAGTTCGTCTTTATTCACATAAGATGAACTCAAGGTAATAGCTCATGGCTTTAGCTTCTGCCATGCCTCCTCCAGAGCCTTGCCTGACCAAGGAAACAGTTATTTCCCTCATAACATTTAAGGTAATTTTTATTTGTAACTTAGTGCTGCGTGGTATTTTTGGCTGAGTTACATTGTCTAGTCCTTGTTTTATGCAGTGAGGTAAAAGAAGGGAAATGCCTCAGGACGGTCTTTTTGTGAAGAAGTATGGGATTTGATTGTCCATAGTAAAAAGAGACCAGAAATAAAATGCTGTTAATGATTTTGAGTGGCTTACCAATCGTAACTGGTAACTTTCAGAATGAAGCAATGACTGGATCCCACACTCAGAATCGAGTCTTTTCCAGGATCACCTTAGCATTAATGGAAGACACAGGGTAAGAATTAAGAATGGGAAGGTGAATTTTGGTTAATTTGTGTTTGGTTTGCCTTTTGGTTGATTTTATTTCAAATTGATGCACTTGTACTTATCCCTCTGCTGCAGAGTAGATGATCAGTATAATTAGCTCTACATTAGACGAGGAGTCATACCTTTTATGTTACTTTTTCTTCATGTGTTTCAAAACCTATTTTTAATCTAGCCTTAAAAAAGCCAAGCATTGCAATGCAGAGTGCTGTTTGTAGCATCTATTTACTTTTTGTCTTAATGTAAGTCTTCTTCCAGTTGCATGCGATACATATTGGTTATTTTTTCAGCTCTTCTTGCAGATAGAAAGCAGAAATGGCCTAACTTTTCATCTTTCCGTATGCATTGTTCCTTTGCAGACCACAAAATTTTCTTCTAGTTCATTGTGACTTGAAAAATAGTGAAATCATAGTGTGTTTTCCTGTAGGCAGAAGGGGATGCAGTTTCCCTTTTTCTTAATTTGAAAACCTTAAAGCATAATATGAAATTCTTTGAACTGCTGTCTTATTAATAGAACAGTAATTTTTGAAGTAACTATATTCTCATTTCAAAATATTTTTACAGATGGTATAAAGCAAATTACAGCATGGCAGAGAAATTAGACTGGGGACGCAATAAAGGCTGTGACTTTGTAATGAAGAGCTGCAAATTCTGGATTGACCAAAAGAGACAAAAGTAAGAATACAGTCTTTAAAAAAAAGTAAAAATAAAGAGAAAACCCTGATGCTTGTTTACATTTGTCCTTCAAATGTAACTCAATGAAAAGAGGTAGAGGTCAGTAGAGATGGAAAAGGGGTGCTGCCCTGCATCCCACCCAATTACAATAAATACAGAGGCAAACAGGGTGTAGGATGCATTTACACTATGAGAAGGGTATGCCTTAGAGAGGGCAGGTAGGACTTAGTCTAAAAGCGTTTGCCTTCTTATTTTGTCCCTTTTAATTTGGAATGCTGCCCGTGTCATTTTGCATTACTGGACTGTACTTAAAGCAGCTGAAGGAGATGATAGCCATCTTCAAAATACAGCCTGCCTTGTTTGTTCCTTACAACCTTGTTTGTTCTTTACAATCCTCAAACATTTCTAGGACACAGCTGCATAGCGGGCCTGTTTTGCTTGTATGTTTTGTTCTTTACAAAGTTTACAAAACAGTGTCATTGAAACTAAATAGGTGAATGCATTGTAACTTTTTTTGCTGGCTTGATATTCTTTAAATCAGAAAGGTCAAAACCAGACAAATAAGAAAAACTAGCCTCCAGAGAAGAGGTCAGTGGTGCTTCTTTGTGTGATTGACTGAGTCTAGGAGAGAATGGGAACAAACAGTCTTGACAGGCTGCTTATGTAAAGCAGTTTAATTGATCTGATGTGATTTTTATTCTGGTTTTGTGTATTTGCTTTTTGTTTTTGAGGAAGCAATTAATCAGTCCATACTGCGACACTTTGAGGAGTAATCCTTTGCAGTTAACCTGCAGACAGGACCAAAGAGCAGTAGCAGTGTGCAACTTGCAGAAGTTTCCAAAGCAGTTACCTCAGGAATATCAGGTATAATGGATCCTACTGTACAAATAACTGAAGCGTTTTCATTGTTGAGCTTTTCAGCCTGGTGGTTGTATTTGTTTCAGTTTTTTTCTTCTGAACTATCAGATGACAGTAGATACTGTGAAAAATGTCTACCTAGTTTATTACAAGGAGTTGGAAGACTGGTAAAAACACCTTGTGATCTTAATAAAAGAAAATAATGTTGTTTGGCTGTCTGGCCAAATACCAGATAAAAATGTTGCTGTGTAACAGAAATCCCCCAAAATGTCTTGTTTGAGGGATTTCTTCCCCCAGTCTTCTGCCCTTTGTCACTGCACACTAAGAAACCTGTTCTGTTTACATCACAGAGAATGTAATTATTACAAAGAGGGGAATCAGGGGCAGAAGGTGGAAGTGATACATGCAGATATGAATCTCTGCATTATTTACATGTTCTTAAATACTTCTGGTTCATAGGTATTGTAAGATGCTGTTATACCATTCCTGAGCAGTAACAGCTGATGTTCTTGCAGCTGTAGTGATTTGGTCTATTTCAGAAACAGCTGTACTCTTGCCTTTGCACAAACTTCTTCACTACTGTATTTTGTTTTGCAGTACTTTGACAATCTTAATGGAGTACCAGCAGAAGAATTGCCTTACTATGGTGGCTCAGTAGAAATTGCTGACTATTGTCCCTTTAGTCAGGAATTCAGCTGGCATTTAAGTGGTGAATTTCAACGCAGTTCAGACTGTAGAATAATTGAAAACCAGCCAGGTCAGTATTCAGGACTTCAGAGTGGTGTTGCAGAGATTGCGTTTGTTAAATTGGAATGGACTTGCTGCATATTCAAACTAATTGCATGTGAATTTTTTCACTCATGAAGTTTCACACCACCTGCTGTGTAAACACTGTACTGTGGTGAGAAGCTTAGTGCAACTATTCTGTACACCTGAGGCAAACTCGCATATCTAATGCAGGAATTGCATAAGGAGTGAACAGATACTTACCCCAAATGACCCCAATACAAGACGAAGAAGGGGAGGGGGTGAGGATTTATTTTTATTTTATTGAGTCTCTGAAACATAATTGCACTTTTCACATTTGTAGGTTTTTTTGTTCGAGGCCAGGGTCTTTGCGAGTTACCAGTACATGGGCTTGTCTCCTAGTGTGGTGCATGGATGTTCAGTATTGCAGAGCTCCAGAATGCTGAACCTGTCTGTGCAGTTGTCTCAAAAACAAACACCCTCTGCCCTCAAACCAGCAATCACAGCTAGCATTCCCTGAGGGCAAATATAACCACATATCTCTGATGGAAAGTGCTCGCTCATTGGGGGGTTATTTTGTGGTTAGTTGATGATTTTGTTTGTTTCTGAAATCTTGTGTTTCTTCCCACATTATTTTCAAGATGATATAATTCCCAAATTGATAATAATTCAGGGTCAAAAATACTCCAAAAGTAAACCTTGAGTTGCATGTGGGGACATTGATTAGATAGCCTTTTAAATTGATGTGGGCTTTCTGTTCCTCTGGTTAACTTGTAATTCAGTATATTTCTTCTACCTTAGATCCTACCAAAAACTATGGTGCAGAGAAATATGGACCAAACTCTGTATGTCTTATTCAGAAATCTGCTTTTGTTATGGAACAGTGCAGGAGGAAACTCAGCTACCCTGACTGGGGTAGTGGATGTTATCAAGTAAGTATTTGTTGGGTTTTTGGTGGGTTTTCTTTTTTAATAACCCTAAGGGGAAAAGTCAGGCTTAAAATGTAGGTTGTGACTGTTAGAACTTTGCACCTGCATTGTAATCTGTGGTTCATATAAGATACTTTGAAAACAATCTTCCAACCATAAGCCTGTAATTTAGATAGTTAAGTGTGTGACTACTGGGATGGCTTCCAGTCTCACTAGGGGCATCATCTGTCTTACCCCATGACACTTTATCCTCAGCTAGGAAGGAATACTTCCATGAAATGTTCTGTTGTTGAAGCTTAATATTAATTAGTCACTCTGATTTTTCAGAGGTAGAAAACACTGTGCGCATGTCACTTATCATTATCCTAATTTTTTTGGGACTTTCTCACTAAAGGTGTCACATTCAGTAACTGCACAACTCTGCAAAAATAGTCATTAGCAGAAGCCAAGTTTTACTCATTCTCAGTTGATGATCTGCATAATTGGACAAAGAGAGTACAGTCAGTGCTTTAAAGCATTCCTGAACCTCAGGAATGTTGCTCAGATTGCACTAAAATACTTGCAATTAATCTGTGCTTCTGATAAATCATAATACGGACTTGACTCTTCTCCTTTTATTTTAAGGTTTCATGTTCTCCACAAGGGCTGCACGTGTGGGTCAAGGACACTGCGTACTTGTGCAGCCGCTCGGGCCAGGTGTTGACTGTGAGCATTCAGATGAATGGCTGGGTACACGTTGGCAATCTGATTTGCCCAGCCTGCTCGGACTTCTGTGACTCCTGCCCCCCAGAGAGGGATCCTCCAGCTTCTAACTTAACAAGAGCTGCACCCATTGGTAGGTTGCCTTTTTTGCTGAAGTGTAACTTCAGTATTAAATGTCTGAAAACGTCAAAGATTTGTGTCAGCTCTGTCAGGAGCAGGAAAGGAAGGCTATGGCTATTTTAAGATCCCGGGTGTAGGAGGTAAAGGAAAATAGCAAAGGTGCCCTGCTTTTTGCTGTGCAGTCGTGCAGAATAGTGACTAAGACAGGAGAAATGTGTCTGAAACATAATGCCTTCGTTTCATGTCTCCTTCTGGTAATCAGGAAATCTAGCTTTAGCCTGGGAATTTATCAGGAAATCTGACCTGTGTTTTGAAGGCTCTATCATTATAATCTTAAAAATTATCACCTTGGTGGAAAGTGAGTTCTCACTTGTATAGCTTCCTATTGATAATGTTGATGTTGTAATGCAGAAAGATCAGAGTCAGTTTCCTTTTTGAGGAAGGTAAAGAGCTGAATTCTGTAAATACCAGTTAGTGTTAAGAAGTTTGTTTTAACTCGGGTGGTTTTTAGTGTTCTCTTTGGTGTTTTATCTTGTCTTTAAATGTAAATTTTTTTTATTTATTTATTTTTTTTTTAATTTTAGACTTATGCTCCTGCTCGTCCAGCCTGGTTGTAACCCTTTGGCTGCTGGTGGCCAACTTAGTTCCCCTGCTAACAGGATTGTTTCTCTGCGCATAGACTTGAGCTTGGGGAAGAAGCAGTTCTGAGATAATACCCATCCTGCTGCACTCCGTGCTGTGGAGCACAGGGGTTTTGTCTCAGCAGGCAGCTCTCTCCTGCTGAACCTCATCTCCCCTGGCAAGTACCACCACACACAGCAGTCAGGGAGGCGCTGACAAAGCAGGCAGAGTTTTGAGAGGAGGAAAATTTACTTTGTCATCTCAATAAGTGCCAGTATTTTCCTGAATTGCAACCTGTGTTTTTTTTGATGCAGCAACAAGATCCACTTTGCCAGCTGTGTTAGACTACCTGGCAGCTCAGTCAAGATTTGAAATGAGAACTCTTCTGTCATAGAACTGAGAGCTGTTTTTTTTGTTATGTCTGTTGTGTGATTGGTAGCAAAGCATCCTCAAACTGGAAATATACCTCAGTGGTTTAGTCAAAAGCCATGTAAAAATCAGTTGTCATCACTGCTGATAACCAAGGCCTAAAGAGGCTGGTAATTTGTTTGGTTGTTTCATTAATTCTTACAGTTTGTGGGGGGGAAAAGAATGGAATGGGATAAACCAGTGGTTGGCAGGTGCCTCCACAACTGTATTTTGCAGCTTTGAGCCCCCTTGGAATTCATACTAGGTAAAGCAGCTAATTCTTGGGCTCATTACATCTTCCTACATGCACAAAATGGAATTTCAGACTGGTAACCAGTACAACTGTCTAGAAATCCCATTTTCGTTTAGCATGTGCCAGTTCTACTGTGAAATTTAATACATTTTGAATATCCTCTAGAGTTTGCTAGACAAATGCATTTCAGTACTGATACTCAGACTGTAAATTTGGGATAGGATTTATGATTATTTTTTATTTTGTTGGTTTGTTTCTCAAATAATGGCATTATTGTTTCAAAACTAGTATGAACATTACTGCAGATGGTCTTACTTCTTGTTGAAGAGCAAACCAGTAGCAATGGCAGCTATAATCTTAGAGATCATGCTGATGTCTCTAGACCAAAAACTATATTGAATGTGTAAGGGAAGCCTAATTGTTTTCTTTTTTCCTTCCCTCTACTTTTTCTTGGACATGTAAATACTATGGATTATTTGAGTATTTGTAGTAAGCTGAGAATCAGATGGTTTGAGCCACATGAGGGCACACTTTGCTACAAAATTAATTACTTGATGACAAAATATATGAGGAAGGAAATGAGTAAAATCTGTCAAGGTAAGCACAGCTGCTCTATAGGACCCTTGTAAGGATGTTTCTATTTATTTCTGACTATAATGTGTAACAAATAATCCTATTCAGAGGTAAAGAAACTCTTCGTGGTTTAATCCACTATCAGTCCTTTTAGGACAGTTTTCACTCCTGGAAAAGTGTTAAATTTAAGGGAGCAGACATGCACATTGCACTAAAAAATGCAGATACAGGGAGAAAGATGATGTTGCTCTGCTTCTTAAATGTTCTGAGATACTATAATAGTCAGTAACTGGATCCCTTTCCTAAGTGGAAGGTAGAGAGATGGAGTAAAACTTTGGCTAAAATTATACTGTAATAATGGTACTTCCATCATGATTGTAAGAAATTCTTTGTGCCTACTGGACTTGATTTTGGTTTTTTGTTTGTTTGTTTGTTTTTTAATTAAGGAAACTGTTACGACACTGCTGAGGCAAGTAAGGTGCAACCTTAAACTGTCTAAAGACATCACAGTTGAGAGCACCTTGCACTGGGCTAGTTCTCCTTCTTAACTGCAGGTTAAACTTGCTGTGAATTACACAAGGCCTAGGCTAGCCTTAAATCAGTGTCTCAGAGAAGCAATACAAGTCAGGACTCAAATGCTTTAAAATTGTACAAACTGAATTATTAAACACTCAGACTGATAAGTGAACACTAATTGTTTTAATATAATCACAAAACAGTCAATGTAAACTGATACCTGGAAAACATAAAGGTTTGAGAATACATCTTAGGTCCCAGAGGCTGATATTGTATTTTTTGTCTGTTGTGCAATAATACAGTTGAAATGGTATCACTCAACAACAATGCTTTTGATACTTGAAAAGAAATTACTGGTTATTTTTTCTTACTGTGAAATGTTTGCACTGTCTGAACTTTCTGGTTAACTTTATAACTGTTAAACTTTTTAACTGGTGTTAATTTATTGTGCTCAGTATTTGATATGCTGGTCTCCTGTCTAAGTGTAAGATTTGTCATATTTAATTGAATATTTTTATCTTCTACAGAGTTGTTTATCTTGAGGGCTTTTCTTCTTTTAATCTCTCTTCCTGAGAATTAACTGAAAGATGGGTTAGAAAGTTGATGTTTACCTACTTCTGAGTTGTATGCATTAATTAAAGAAAGGGGATGTAGTGCTTTGTATTGAAAGGGAAAAATCTTATCAGCCTGTTGGAGCTCTTGTGGTCAGGTTCACCAGTACCTGCTAAGCATCAGTGAATCCAGTGAAGTAAAACTGCTACTGCCTTAATAATCTGAGATTTCACTCATAATTTCTTTGTCATGCAGCCCTTCAGCTGCCTGTGAACTGCAGAACTGGATGTGACTTTGAGGGGTCAGGTGTGGAAGGTGCTTTAGTCAGAAAAATGTAACATCTTCTATCCCACCAGTGGGTTAGCAGCTGCAGCAGCTGTAGCCTTGTGGGAACTGCCAGGGAATGTGTCAACTTAAAGTGGCAATGAATTGGTAGCTGTCATACAGAATATTTGAGTAAAGCTGACTACCTCAGTTCTGTTTGTCTTTGCGTTCAGCTTTTAACCTGCTGTGAACTTCCAGATCTTAACATGAATTAAGTAAAATCATGTCTCAGGTTTTTAAGAGTAAAATTACTACAGTAGGAAGCATAAGCCATTTTTGAGTATAGAACACAGCTAAAATTGTAGCTTAAGCAGATCAGTTATGTAGCCTTAAGTGTAGTGTCTGCCATAAAATTCAGAATTCTTTTAAACAAATGCGAAGTTTGCTGTGTTAGGTGTCCTGACCACATGTGACCAGTCCCTCTTATTGCATCTCTTATGTGTGAAAACTTGGAAATACAGCCCATTTAAGCCTTTGTGTTTCCACCAGAGAAGACTGGGCAGCAGGAGCCCTGGAAGTTGTGCTGAGATGCATGAGTTTGCTCATCTGTAACAGAAACATTTTCAGTTTCAGTATAGTATCCACAGTTTTAACTTTATAATTTTTTTAAAAATATTCCATGTTTGCTTAGGGAAGTAAATTAGTCTTGCAGCCTTTTTTGATCCCAGTAGTTCAAATCATTTCAATTAGAAGTTGAAGCCCATCATATTTTAAGAAGACAGTTTTTCTAGTGTTGCAATTATAAGGAGGAAGGATAGCTTTTGGCTGGAGAATGCAGCAAGTAAAATCACATTGAAAAGCAGCAATTCATTCCTCCTGAAATGAGTTGAGGTCTTGAGATAGTGTCATGGGCCTTGGTGTAGGATAATTACTGAAAGAGAATTATATCCCCCAGTAATTGTCAGTCCAGCACAGCTCATCCTTTGTGCTGAGCTCTGATAAACTGGGGAGACTGATGTCTGAGAGCAGACATACCCACAGTCCCTTACGAGTGCCAGTTGTTTTTAAATCTTCTGTCCTGCAAATCTTTCTGCTTGATGATATTCAGTAGGGAGGGAGGTGTACATCCTTCCTTCCCCACATTTCCAAGGAGTGACTTTCAGCCAGCTGAGCAGCTCAAGGTGTTTTCTCTGCAAGACTGAAGCCCTGTTTTTAGCTTGTCTGGATGTGTGGGTGCCTGCTTGCATGTATGTTCTGCTCTGCAGGGTTTGGGACTGTTTGTGCGCTGAATAATGTGATCTTACACTACCAGACTTCCAAAGTGCAAATGTTGCTTTTTTAATGTGAAGCTTACCTTGAAGATAAAACAACTGTTTTGAGAGAACTGGCTGACCTTGAACATGTGTTTCCTATTTTGGTACAGAATGTAAATATAGAACTAACTATTTTACACAGATTTTGGCTGGACTGAGATATAAGGGCTAATTTGTGTTATTTATGGAGTAAAAAAATTCCTTATTTTACTGTTTAAAAAAGGTATGTCATGCAACAGAAGAAAAAACTGTTCTTCAATAAAATATCTGAAGAATATTAATTCTTCTTGTCCTTTTCTTTGAGAGCTGACAATGATTAACTCCCAAGAGTAAGTGCAATAAAGGACCACTATTACAACAGTCATTTATTTTGTGAGATTGTTGAAAAATGAAATTACACCAAGTCTGCATATTGATCACTTTATTAAACTGTTATTTGATACACTTTGAATGTAAAATATTCTATGTTATTGTTAGCTCATACATGACTTATCAGAAATTCAGCCTGATGGTGAAGGAAGGAGGTTCTTGAATTCTCTATCCCATCCTCATGTATTTGATACTTCAAAACTGTGCAATGTGTAAGTATTTTTCCACTTGCAATTGGAGATCATAAATTCCCTGCTTTGTGTGAAGGGTTTGGCCCCATGATTCCCATTTCAGGAACGTTGGTGTTGCTCTGCACAGCCTCGAGCTGTTAGCTGTGACTGGAGTCTGAGCAAGAGGAGCTGAGCTACCCTTGCTGCTGTTCAGCAGGATCAGGGATGCTGCAGCCACTGGTTTTGGTACCTGAGCTAGCTTTGCTAGCTGTGAGAATGAGATTTTTACAACATATTTGTAATTGAAATACATTATTTTTTAATATATATATATTACTCTAGTAAATGTGAAAGACCTATCATTCCTCTAAAATTAGTTTAAATTATTTTATAATTATCTCTTTTTTTTTCTCTAAGCAATACAACAGTGAGTATGTAGATTTAAAAAAACTTGCTTTCCTCTCTGCTATTTCAGAAAATCTGATAAAGCACAGCAAAAGTAGGTTACTCTTCTCTTTTTTTTTTTTTGCCTTCTGTCAAAATAGGAATATTTCAAAAGGAGATTAAAGCTTATAAAATGTGCCACTGTTCATTTTGTAGATGTTTTTAATTCTGAAAAACATCAGGTATGTAAAGTTACCTAAATACAGCTATAAGGTTTAAAAACTTCAGTGTTTTTAAAATTTACGCCACTGGTAGCACAATAAAAACCCCTGGTCTGTGAACCCAGTTTGTGTTTAAAATTCAGAAGCAGATGGAGATCTCTCTCCTGGAGTGTAAGGTGTGCTGCTTGAGCAGGATCAGGACACGACTGCAGTCTGGAAAGAGCTGCACTGGTGTCAGAGCAGTGGAATTCCCTGGAATGCAGCCTGGTGTGAAATGCCAGTTTACAGGAGTTCTGTGCGTCTGTAGCGGTCATTTCATACGTGTATAAAAAGTCAAGTATCACAGAGAGTTTGTCACTGTTACTGGTTGCACCCTCAAAATATCAGCAAGTGCACAAGCTGCAAGCTGAGCCCTGGGTACATGTCCCTGTCAACCTCCACTTCTCCCCTTTCAGCTGGTACCAATTAATGATGAGGACTTGCTGAGAAAATCTGATGCTAACAGAATTGTCTTTGGTTATTCCAGATGTTTTTCCTGTATTTTAAAGGAATACAGTAAATTTAATCAAGGCCAGATTACTACTGAGGATTCAATACACCCATCCCAAACCCCTTCTCCTTTTTCCCACCCCTTGAACTGTTTTATTTATATATCTGATGAACATTCATGTGTGTCTGGGCACAGTAACAGTACTGTTTTTCCAAAGAAGCTTATATTGGGAAATGAAATCAAGGAAGGCCTAAATGTCCCAAAAGACAAAATATTATTTATGTTTGAGGGGAATTATAGAAATCCAGCATTTGCCCATGCGATTGCATCTAACTGCTTTTGGATTTTTTTAAAACTATGATTTATCTGTTTGAATGAGTTCTTTGATTTTTCTACGTGTTGTGCCATTCTATAAGTAACTGTAGGCAAAACGTTGAGTTTTATGTGAGCTATTTAGCTCTGTTGCAGAAATTACAAGGGGAACTGTTTTCAGTCAACAAGAAAATAATTATAGGGAAATACCCACATTACTAACTCAAATGAAATACTGTTAAGTTTTACATTTGTTTCCTATTCCTTAGGTATAATGTTGAAATTAAAGGCAGATTTTTTTTACCCTCACGACAAGGGGAATTAAATACATTCTTTGCTGCTTTTACAGCAAGTGTCACACAACCTGTTTCTCTACTTCAATTGCCATGGAGTGGACAGAAGTCCCAGGAAGGTGAGAATTCAGCCAGGTGAGGAGAAGGGATTCTACATGTGCTCTGGGTGGTTCTGCAGGCACAAGAGAAAATCTTGGATTGATCGACCCTCATAGCAGATCTTGTAGATGGTTGTAAATAATGGAAACCTGAAAGAAGCATATAGGAATTAAAATAGTTTTTAAAGTTTAGATGAACATTTCTCTTCCATTTTAATGGAAAGAATTTTTTTGTTCCATTGAAAGTGGAAAAATTTTGTCTCTCTTTACAATATAATTTTAGCTTGGGGCTGCCTTCACTGGAAGACTACTGGGCGAAGAAGAGGAGATAAAGAGGGGCAAATCATAGGGGTGACAGCAGAGAAAAGCTGTTTTGGAAACAAAATACCTATCCAGTATTTTTTATTTAAAAACAATTTTGATTGCATATCCTCTTTTCCTGCTGTGTGCAAAATGGATATATTATTTGCAGTCATTACTGATTTCCAAAGGACAAAAAAGAATTAAAGTGTCTAACGATTTTCTTTTCTTGGCTTAAAGGATTCTTTTCGTTTTACAGGGTGTCTTAGTCATTATGTGGTAAAAAATGAGTCCACTGAATGACTTGGAGCTGAGCATGTAACAAAGGGCAATTATAGGATAATTATTAGATCAAGCTGTGATTTAAAGCTGCTGTCAAAATGAGCTTTCCTTTTCTCTCTCATTTTTGAAAGATAATGCCACTCGAATCTTCTATATCTATTCCAATTCTAATAAGTTTTTAAGGATTCACTTAGCAGTGTTTGACTTCTCAGTACTGCTGATGTATGAGAGGAAATGGGATGGAGGGAAGTCTAGCTTTTCTGTTGTGTAAGTTGAGGCAAAGGTTTCAAATTATAAATAATCTTACATCATCCCAAGCAATTAGAGGTACTTTTTACATTTACCTTTTTAGCATTGTGGCACTAAAGCATTGCTATCAGCACGCATCACCTGTTCAGTGCATGTAAAAATCTTTGATTAGGAATATGATCCTGAAATTTGTACTGAGATAATGAAGTTCAGGTTTGCACTGAGAGCAGGACTGCTGCAAGCTGCAATGGTGGTTACTGAGAACAAGAAACCTTTTGCCCCATAAATCATGTCTTCAAGATAATTCCGTGTACAGACTTAAATCTTACTTGGAGGATAGGGATGTCTCAGAGGCTTCTTTACATTATAATTTCTTTTGTTTCATGGGTATGGGCCATTCACTTAAGAGTTGATAATCTCTGTGGGTCTCTTCCAACTCAGAACATTCTGCGATTGTTTTCCCTGCTGTTCCAATATGTGATCTCACATTACTCTATTAGGCAATAACAGTATCCCCTGAACTCTCTGTCTGTGACTTGATTCTTCTAACAATGCTCAGCCCTTCTCCCATTCAACTGACCCTGGCAATGAGGAGTCAAGCCAGGCTCTAGCAGTGGCCCAAGATGTAGAAAGCTGTTGTTGCAGAAATGAACAAGATAATTAAACACAAGTACAGTTAAGGAGGTTGTGAATCACTCATAATTTGTTGTCGATTTTGGTTTTTTTTAAGTCGAAGCACTTACTTATGGAGCATATTTTTCTGTTTCAGAATTTTGTAGACTTCGGCTGAGGTCTGAGGACCTTGCAGCTTTTGTCCATTCAGCATCTCATTTTCCAGCTCCTCAATGGACTAGAAGAAAGAAGACTCATTACTTGGATCACAGGGGATAACTGCTGTGATACCAGCAGTTATCAAGAAGGTAAACAATTAATGGTTCCTTTGTAAAACACAGAAGGACTTCTTTATGTGTTAGCGTAAAATATTTCAAAATCCTCCTTACTTTTCCTGTGCGAGCAAAGGCTTCTGCTACTTTTCTGTTGCGTCCTCCGTAGCAGGTGGTGATGAGATCAGCAACCCCACAGCTTTCCAAAAAGGTGGCTATTGACACTGGTCCCTTGCAGAACATCTTGGCAAAGGCCACCATCTCCATGAGGCCCAGGCGTATCACTGCTGCCTTGGTGTTGTCGCCGAAACTCAGTCCATCGCAGAACCCCGCGCCCACGGCCACGATGTTCTAAAATGGGCCAGTGCAAAACACAGGGGAGGGAAGGAAATGGTCAGCCAGACTCAGGTGAGGTTAGAATTTGGCCCATAGAAAACATATTGGCTTGAAAACACTCACTTTTAAGGCTCCACAAAGCTCCACTGTATCGGAGTCAAGCACCACTGTAATCCTGAAATTGGGGGTCTGCATTAATTCTTTCAAGATTTCCCCTTGTGTTTCATTTTTGCATCCTGTGGGAAGGAAGCATGAAAGAGCACTTTTACAATGTTTCAGAGTGCACACAATTAATATGAAATAAGGTTCTAGGGACTACTTCAGCTTTTGTGATTCCAGTCCCAAGGTGTTGCTAAAACAGAGATTTGTTCAACAGCAGTTTCTGCTGCTAGATGCCAGTGTTAAGTGTAGGCAACTCCAGGGCATTGATCAATATTGCTTAATGACACTTTAAAGAGCTTAAAAGTAGATAAATCCCCTAATGAACCCCCTAATGAATCTTTCTGCCTGAGAAAGCTTGTACAACCACAGACCTTACAAAAGACATTATTTACAAACTGTTTCCTACAGGACAATGGTATAATTTCTGCTTTGAAAATGTAAACTTGTGTCACTGCTAAGTACTATCATGGGGCACAAATGAGTATTGCCCAGTTACAGAGGTAATAGTCCCAGTTACGGGGGATCCACAGATGATGAAATTGAAGGTTGGCACTGCTAAAACATTTTCCTACCAATTCTACAGAGGTCATATATCATGTTGTTACAGTGCTCAGCCAAGGAGAGCCTTTGGTGCTAAAGGAACTGAGGTTTGCCTTGACCCAGAGAGCCCATGGCCAGCTGGGCAAAGACCTTTGAATAGAGTTGCACTTGAGTTTTGTACAAGGTGGCTTGGTTTCCTTCAGGGTGAGCTCAGCTGTGAGTTTTACTAGCCTGGGGCACCACACTCTGGTAGCTGGGAGGTTTCTCACCATCTCATGAGAAACTTTAGGTTTGCTTTTTGTTCTTCACAATACCAGTTCTGTGTGAGGTGGCTGTTTCTGGACTGCATGACTTTCCATAAGGACAAAAAAAAGGGGCAAAGCTCTTTGCACAGTGATCATCACATCATGACTTCAAACCAGGCCAGCAGAAGTTAATTTCCCCCCAGGAGAATTAGTATAGCTCTACTCTCCTAGTCATGTCTAGTCCTATTTGTGCCTAGCTTCTCTTTCAGTAACAAATGCCCAGCTGGTACAGTTGCACTCTTGCTGTAATATTTGCAAGGCAAAGGAACATTATTGCAACACAATTTATCTTTCTTTTGCCTTTCCTAGCTATGAAAGCTAATTTTAATTTTGACTGACTTTAAAAATCTCTGAGTTTTAAGAACTACTGGATGAACTTTCCAAATCAGGTCAGACCCAGTCCTGGGAGGATCTGAGGCCATGTCTTGGCAAGCAGTCCAAATGGGAGAGAGGAACAGAATGTTTCTGGGTTTTCTTTTCCAAACAAAGAAATTTTAAGATGAAGAAATACACCTCTGGGAGTGTGAGCACATAGCAGCTTCTGATTACACTTCTTTATCTAGACTGGATTGTGTATCAACTGCTGATGTACGCTGTGTTGAGCTCTACAGACACAAAATGTGGCTCTTGCCAACTCCTACAGAAACAGGATTAAGCTGAGATACTTTCAATGGATTAAATTAGCTCTCAGCACTGAAACCCACTGTCAATTTGAATCTGATTCTTTCAGCACTGAATTCTCTGGAAGTAGTCCCAGCTCCCTGAAGGAGCTCAGCAGGCACTGCTCCACTCAGGGGCCACCTGGGACCAGTCACATCCCTCTGCTTCTTCCAGAGGTTATCCTGCCACAGGTGACTTTAAACCCCAGCTCTAACTGGCTCTTTGCAATAGTTACCAATGGTGGTTTCACAGAACTTCTCATCAGCCACTTCTTTGGCTATGTTGGCCCCCATCAGCACACTGATCTCTATTTTCAGTTGCTCTCGAATGAGGTCAGAGATGAGCTTCAGGCCATCAGGACCCTCATCGATCCCCTGAAATTATTAGAATAGGGTATTAGAATAGGAAAATGACAGCAGCAAAGCACTGGTAAGGCAGAAGGTGTTCTATTGCCTGCAGATCTCTGGTTTTAATTGAAAAAAGGGTCTTATAATCACTAGTGTTAGCCATTAATACAAATGCTCTGGGTTTGTACTTTGCTAACTGCAAATTGAAGGCAAGTTCAGGGAAAAGGGGTGACAGTCAAGGTAATCCTGCAAGAGGCCTCACATCAAGTGCTGCTGTCCTGAGGCTTGCTTTCTTGATGTTGTATTTTTCCTTTCAGTTAAACTTCTGCAGTACAGGAAAAGACATTTAAAACTAAGTCTATAAGAAATGGCTTTTTTTGCAAGATCTAAGTATTAATCAGAATGCTTTTTGGGTGTTAAGGACTATACTGAACTGTTTTGGGTTTTTAAGCTAAATTTGCAGAAATTTCCTTCCTCTCCCACCTTCCTCTCTTCTCGTAAGTGCTGCTTATGAGATAATTTCTATAGAGCCAGAGAGCTGGTACTGAAGTCCAAAAACTTGACTTACATTTATTTCATTACAATTTTAAGTGGGACATTTCCTGTAATGCAATCAAACAAAGAAGTGGTAAGACTACATTCCTATGCTTTGCCTCTGGCTTTTAGTCTGACATTCTCTTAAAATATTAATTCCTTTCAAGATTACAATAATCTGGTATCTCTCAAACCTTAAAAAGAGATTCCTCTGTTCATGCCAGATTGAAATTGCTTCAGTTTTGCAAAATTGTTAGTGTTATTATGCCATTTTAATGCTGCCAACAACATCTCTAGCATGTACTTGGAAGAGGCACTTTGACTTGGAGTTCTCAGTTAGCAGTTAACTGAGGCTCTAGTCTGTTTTTCTGGCAGCAGTGCCAGCTTTATGCATCCCTTCCTCTGCCCACTTTCACATTTGCTGGTCCAACTGGGAGCTGATCCAGGCTAAACATGACTGGCAAAGACAGATACTCTTAGCCTGGATAGATTGCCCCATGCTTCCCTCTCCACAGCCACAAGAGCAGCAGAAGGGCTGGCAGAGCTGGGTGAGATTTAACTCTAGCAGAGAGAAATGCTCATGTTTATGCAGAGCACGCAGCTGAGGGCTGCAGCTCCTGCCCTTAAGTTGGAGCTGTTTATTTACTCCATATTGACTGGGTACTGTGGAGACAACAACTTACCTTGATCAGGGAAATCCCAAATGTCCCAGGTTTTATCTGTCCTGCAATCTGCTCACAGATTCGTCCAATAAATTGATGTGGCAGAACAAACACTAAAATATCTGCCCCGTTTGCTGCTTCAGCCACGTCTGGTACAGCCACCTGGGACAAGAGTGACAAAAAAAATGAGCCCCAGGTAGGAATCCTCAGTCCTTGCAAGACACCATCATGCTAAAGCCATGGCAGATGCAGTGCAAATGTCCTTAATTTTCACTGCCCCTGTGGCATAGCTGCCAGCTCTCCACACGAGCAGCTACAGATCTCTTCTGAAATATCCAAAGCAGCTGAACTGTTTTGGGGTTGGATTTTAAATGTTTTTTTTATAATTTAACCCTGTGTGGATAATCTGGGAAAGATGATATACTTCATAAATTTGTGGTGTGCTGGGAAGCCCCTTTGCTAGTTCAGTTTCTGATCTGGTTCCTGAAGATGGCTGCCCAACCCCATATGATTCTTCTGGAATAATTGTTAGCACTGGGGAGCACAGGAGAAAAGTGGGGTGGTGGGACAGAGGCTCTTCTGAAAGTCTTCAGTTTCCATAGGTCACACCTGAGTTACTGAGGAATAAACTGTATCAAAAGACAGAGATTATCATCATCTTTGGGCAGGTATATGTCTTTGTTTTAAATATACAGTGATTTTCCCAAGAGTTACAAAAACCTATACAACATGCTTAAAAACTACCTAGCTGTATCTTCCTCCAAATGCTGGCTTTACTCAGAACTAACAATTCAAGCCAGGCTACAGAGGCACCAGCAGGTGAATTTGAGCCTGCTAGAAGCAGTTTACAGTAGGAGAAAACATCACTCTTGGATGCAGCCGTAAGCAAGTGGGATTCCCAGCAAGAAAAGCAGAGCTGCTGCCAGCCAGGCTGCTTCTCTGGGAAAACAGTGGAGTGGGAGCAGGGCAGAGGCTGGCAGCTCTCACAGGCTGTGCTCCTGTCTCTCCAAAATGCTGCAGAGCAATGCAAGGAAAAGCTCAGCTTGTTTGGTTTTCTTGTTTTTCTCAGCTGGAGAATGTCTGAGGGTCCCTCTACTGCAACCAGCTGATTTTTGCCAGTGAAGCCTCAGGCTTTGCTCTAAACAGGGTGAGGCTGGCCTCGAGGGATGATGACAAGATCTGCTAGAGGGTTGTAAAAATAACAGTGACAAGTCGGTTGTAACCCAGGAGAGCTGTGTGCCAAGTTCAAACACTAGGAGTGCAAATATGCAATCACAGCACAAAATGGAATACTAAATATAACCAGTCCCCAAGCCAGGAGACCCACCACATGCAGCATTTTAACTTCCTTTACAACTGCAACTGTTCCAAAAACGTGGCACTACTCACAAAGCAGTGGTGTTTGGCAAAATCTTGAACAGCCAAACCCCCTCACCTCACTTGGTTTGGTAGCAGTAAATTATCTAAGGTGATTAATTTGAGATGTGTAACTTGGTATTTTAAACGTCCATGAAAATAAATACCTTATGTTTTTGATGAAATGTAGAACTTTATTAACTACAGCTGTCCTGAAATCACCCATGAGCTGATAGCTCATTATTCACCTCCTTGTAAGCCACAGCTCTGTTTTTGATTTTTTTTTCTGAAGAAAGGAGAACAGTAGCTTTGCCTATTTTTCCAGAAGATGCTGTGGGTTTGAAATATCTCAGCTCTGTGTAGACAGATCTCTGCCTGCCATTTCTAGAGTTGTGCTGATCACTGCCAGGGAGGAGGATGGTGTGATACCAGCACAGACACAGTTGGTGTTTGAAGTTGTGACATACAAGACAAGCAGAAATCACAGAACTGAATTATACTCCAGGGAGTTTTAATGGAGTGAGTTAGGTGGCAAACCAGAACAAAGCAGTGAATTGCTTCTTAATTTTTTTTTTTCAGATGTTGCCTCCCTTATTAAAAAAAAATCCAGTGATTTTAATTTTTTTTTTCAACTTACCACATTGTGGGGTATCTTATACCCAGGCAGATATTTAACATTTTCATGTTCCTGGTTGATGATTTCTGTGAGTTTTCTTCCATTAATAATCTCTTCAAACACCCACATCTTGACAGTGGGATCAAATCTGTTGGACTTCTGGACATTTTTGCCAATGATTCTTGCTATGGCTGATCCCCTTTAACATAAAATAAAAATAACTAAAAGGGGAAAAGTACTTTTATTGGGAACTGGAAACAAGAGTTACTTTAAACATCATAACTCATAAAAAGCCTGTGCTATAAAGCTGTTTAAGTGCTTGCAACATTTACCAGAAAGCTTTATCTACTACCCTCCACCAAGAGCCCCATAAGTTTAAAAACAGAAAGTAAAACAGGGGAAAAATGTAACTGCAATAATGGAACTGAAGTAGTATCAAAGCTTGTAGAGCAGGAGTGTGATGTACCATCAACAGCACTAAAAATACATTACCTGAGATTAAAATCTCTTATGGTCCTCAGATAATTCTGTTTTTTGTCAAGATCAATAAATGTAAAATAATCCAGGTGGTAAATAAGTGCTGAGCAGTCTTGCTGTGACAGTCTTTGTGCATCTCATGTAAAATAGATGCATCCCACTTTCCTATCCATAACCAAACAGTTACAATAAGGATTTTACAGAAGAGCTAAATGCTCAGGAAAAAAAAAAACAAACAACCCTTCAACCTGGTGTTTTCTCTTTACTTATTGTTCTAATTATCACTGTAACAGGACCTGTAATACTTGCAGCTTGAGGGTACTTTAACCATCCAGTTTACTCATCTTGAGTCATGCTGAGCATTTTTAATTTCAGGTCAGACAATAATTTTATTCCCCCATCATCACTGCAGCCTTGCAAATGCTCACATGGCAAGGGAGAATTAGAAACCTCACAGAAGATATTGGAAGTATTGTTTAATGAACTTTAAATTATTTGGGGAAGAGGGGTGATTATTTTTACTCCTCTCTTCCTTCTCTCCATTTCAATGCTACTTGAATCTCTCAAGTATTGACCACCCAATTAACACAAGGGAAGGAGAAGCTCCAGTTGCAGCACTCTTGTCCTCTGACCCACTTGTAATGAGGAGCATGAATGGGATTTATCTGTGGTGTATGTTCTGGAGCTGATAAAGTTCTTGAGGATATCAAAGTCCAGGTAGGTCTATGCTGTTAATGATTCAAAGGGAAACCACATTGAAACTGACCCTCCTTGGTTCACCCATATTTTTCATGTAACAGGTTTGCATAAGGTTAAATTGCTTAATAACTAATAAGGTCTTATTAATAGGTAATTACGGTCTTAATCTTTAATGATAAAGAAATCCTGCTGAGATCAGGTTTCACTTTGCTCAATGTTCATTATATGCTATATCCTGAGCTGCTGTAGTGCTTTTTTTATTTAGTTAGTTAGTTTGGGGCTTTTTGGTTGGTTTGTGGTTTTTGTTTCGAGGGCTTGTTTTATTTTGTAAGGGATGATTTGGTTTGGTCCTTTACAATATTTACAGAAGTGTTTTAAGGGTGAACCTTTACTGTAGGAGTTCTGCTGTTTTGAAAGAAAAGCATGCAGTTATATCATACATTCATATTATTTTTAAAATTGCTTATATTCTGATTCTCTTGCCCTGCAATCAACAGAGGGCACATTCAAAGCTTGAGCTGAGGATGAATTTTAGCTCCAAGAAGAAACATGTATTAACAGAAACAAAGTTTGGGTTTTTTTGATAAACTTGAGATATAAATTCATTGTCCGGGTTGTCCAGCACAACCTGGATGATGAATTTACACATCAATCCTACCCATAAAAATAATTCTTTTATCTAAGTACCAAGAACATACAATTTTTTGTTGAAAGATGCAGACTCCGGCTCTAATCCCTGAAATCCTGAATGGGGCTTGCAGCTCTCAGTAGATAAACACAAAGCCTCCTGCACCTACTGGCAACCACAAAATGCAGCACAGCACTTGCTTCGCTCAACCGTATCACTCATGAGCCTCCTGGCAGTGTTGACTTAGCAAGTCCCCGTGACCTGCTGAACTTCTGCAGCTGACATGAGCTTTTGCAACATTGCTGTGTCACGTGCCAGCCACAATTCTGAGCTGCAGGAAAGCCTCAAGAGCGCGCATCTGAACTGCAGCCCAAATATTTATGAGGAACATAAGAAAAAAAATGTTTGCCAAAGGTAAATGTTCTATTTCTCTGTAGCACTAAAACAACCTGTTCTGCCACCAAGGCTATGAATAAATGTTAGTCATACAGCAGAGCACAATGTTTATGTCCTCCCTGAGGATTTTAGAGTTGATGTATATGGTAGGAAGCAAGAGATGGGCCCAGGGTAAGTGGATGGCATTGAATGGGCTGGGGTCTCAGTATCTCTGTAGTATAGCCCTTTTCAAGTTTGTAGGTACATGTGGAAAAACAGAGAACTTCCTCAAGTACAGACATGAATACAACTAAGTGACTTTAAAAGATGTCTCATGAGAAGGCAGACAGCCTGGGAAAAGCAGGAGGTCCCTGCTTGAGGATGCAGCAAGAGAATGATGAAGTTTGTGACTGTGGGCTGACCAAAGGTAAAAAAAGTTGCCTTCCAAACATGCAGTCCTGGCTGTTGGGAGATTGGAAGAGACAATGAGCTGCCTGCACAGGCAAGTGAGGGAAGAGAAAGTGGCAGGGAGAGGGATGCCTCCCCTGAAAAAACATGTGAAAGCAGCAGCTGAGGAAACAAGTGATGGAGCTAGAGAAAGCCAGAAGTGTGACAATGAGGTCCAGAAGACTTGGCTGTGCAGTTTCATGTGAAAGGCTGTATCTGTGAGATACCATGCAGAAAGAGAATGCATTGCAGGCAGTGGACTGTTTTCACAAGGCAGGAAGGCAGAGAGCTGTGCTTGAACTCTGCTGTGTTCTCAGCAGCTCACAAACAACCACTCCCTCACTTACTGACTCTTCTGGCATTACTTCCATCTAGCTGTCAGATATTTTTAAAATCTTAAGGAGGTTGCTCTCCTTGTACAAAAACAATCACCAGAGTTACCTGGAGGCTAGCTTTGCTAATCTCAAATGCATGCACATGCATGTTGGTCTGTTTGTTTGTGCTCAGTGTACAGAAAGCGTAAGAAAAGTAAGATGCTAAGTCCTGTGAGATGGATTTACTGGCCCTACTGGGATCTGTCAGACTCAAGGAGCTCTGGAGACCCGTGCTTTTGTCCGGGCTGGAAAGGACTGAGCAGTAGCAAACATATTCTTAAGAGCGAGGATAAATGGGAGGCCTGAACACCATGCTGTGTCCGCACCAAGATGCGAAAGGACATGCAGAGGAGGATGGAAGTGAAAGGTGCCAATACATTGTGGCTTTAAATGAAGCCTGTGCCCCGGTTCCTTCAGAGGAACACAGACAGCATCACAACCTTTCACAGTGCCGAATGCTTCAATTTGAGCTGCCGGGGCCCTGCAGCAGCACACACAGCGACAGCTGCGGCTCCGGGCCTCTCTGGATTCTGTCGCCAGGCTTTAAGCGGCTCACACACCTGGGGTGATGCGGGAGCCTCACGCTTTTCCAGTTCTCATTCACTGGTGTATCTCTCGGGACCGATGGTCCCTGGCCAGGAGCCCAGAACCGCGGCAGGACGGGGCCGGGGTCGCGGTTTCAGGACCATGGAGACGCCCCGCGCCCCGGCCCCGCCGCTCCCGCACCGCACCTGTTGCGAAGCCCCCGCCCGCCGCGGCGGGAGGAAAAACCGAGGAAGGAACGGGAGAAGGAGGAGGAAAAGGGGAAAACATGAGGAAAAAAAGGGAGGACGGCAAAGGGAGAGCCCCCCCGCGCTGCGGCACTCACCAGTTCCCCGAGCCGACGATGCAGACGCGGAGCGGCGACATCCTGCGAGCTGCGTCCCGCCCGCGGGGCTCGGCTGGGCTCAGCAGGCTCGGTCCCTCCCGCCCGCCCTCTGGGCTCGGCTCGGCAGGCTCAGTCCCTCCCGCCCGCGGGGCTCGGCTCGGCAGGCTCGGTCCCTCCNTGCGGGAGGAACGACCGTGAGCGGGCGGCGGCCCCGGGGCAGCGCCGGCTCCTCCCCGGCCCCGCCTGCGGCCCCGGCTGATGCTCTGCCCGGGTCGGTCCTTGTGCCGAGGGCTGCTCTGCTAGCGTCGGCTGGGAGCGGGGGGATTCAGTGCCCTGGAAGGGGGAATGGGGAAAACGGTGCCTTCTCCGAAATATACGGGGATAAGGACCTGCGTGGGGGAAGCGGGAAGCTCTGCGCTTCTCGTGGGGTTGGACCTTCCTGCCCACCGGCAGCCCCGAGGGTTTCGGTGGGATGAGTAACGTGGCAGAGTCCGTGGCAGAGGGACACAAGCTGGTCTATTCGGGACAGTGAGGGACATCTCAAGGTCCCACCTGCTCTGCGCCACAAAGAGTAATGGTTTAAATCCTTCAGTCACATTAGGAACACACCAAGAAAAAGCTATGGGTGTATTAGCAGAGCCAAATGCAGCTGATAAATCCTGAACTATATCACAGCTCTTAACATGGGACATCAAATAGAAGCTGTCTGCGAGGAAGAACAAAAAGGAGTGTTGGTCCTTCTCTCCTACATTGTTTAATCATGCATAGCACCCTACAAATGACCACATTTTACCTCTCAGCCCTCTAGTACACCCTGTCTACTCTTCAAAGCATCTTTTTCTCATTTTTGAGCCAAAGGACTCATTTGCCTCCTCTCCTGCTCTTGCACTCCTGCCTCCCCTCCTCTTGCCGTGTCAGGGCTCCGGTCTCTGCCGGGGGGCTGTAGGCTCAGCAGTGACCACATCTGCTGCCCTCACCCCAGAGTTTGGCTCAGTGGGTTCCTGGCTCTGTGGAATGTGGACACCTGACCCTGTGATTCATAGAGGGAGGCTGGCTGCCAGCACTGGAGGAGCCTGTGGGTGTTTCTGGAGGTACACATATGTTCATCTTGCCTGCTGTCAGCTCCATTGGCTCAATTATTTGGTGCATCCTGATAGCAATGACTGTGTGTGGACTTAACAAAAAAGATTAGGGAAAAATCCTGCAAAATTGTATTTTGAGAAAATAACCAGGACAGGTTGATGAAAAGGAAGGTGTAGCTGGGACCCAGGGCACATGTGAAGCCTGATGGGGACTCTGCAAGAATATGCATTACCTCTGAGCAAAGTTTGAGCACACCCAAGGCACAAGAGCCCTTCTCTGCTTCCAGGAACATTTGCAGTATTCTGCTTGTTCACCATGATTTGCTTCTTCCTCTGTGTCCCTTCATTCTCTTATCCCTTTAACTCACCTCCACCTTGAGAAGAAGATCTAAAGTGGAGGTGAAGAGTAGCCCTCATCCTTCCTGCCCTGTTCCTCTGCTTGTTGCAAGCTCTTCTGTCCTGGTGAGTCCCCAGGCCCCAAGGAGGGGACGTTCTCACTGAAGCACAGGCTTCTGCAACTAATGCATGCCACAGAATACATCCCTGGTCTTTGTAATACATAAGTATTGCAAACTGTGTAGTGTCTTTTTCTAAATTAATGTGGAAGCTTTTAATTACAAAGGAAAACTGTAACAGTTTGGTGGCCTCTGGACTGATTTTTGTGGCCTCCACATTGTGATTACAATGACCATTTGGTGGGTGCAAATAAACTGGCAGGGGATGAGCAGGCAGATGGATCCAGCAGCACTTGTGAAGAGCAGGGGACACAGCCTGGGACTGTGAGTGCACACATTAGCTTATCCATCTGTGACACTAATTGGCTGTGGAAGTATATAATTTGTGCTGCTGCTGAACTCCCCTCTGGATTTGTGTGCTTACTGCTCCATGGAGATGGATAGGGAAGCATTCACTGCCCATGGACAGTTTCAGGTGGTCTGCAGGCAGTTTTAGATGTCAGGTTTGGTTGCAAAGGCTGTCTCAGTGGCAGTGTTGTGTGAGGCCCTGAGAAATGGGTCCTTTGTTAGATTTCAGAGCCCCGGAGGCACAGAGCACACACTGGCGGGTGCTGACGACTGTTGTTTTATCAGGCGATGGGAAGGATCTGTTCTTTCCCATGGAGGCTCCATGTTTGTTTTTCACATAAGCCGAGGAGTGCTAGCTCTGGTGGGTGAGTCGTTGGGACAGTAACAGACATAAAAGCTCAGTCACCATAAAGGGAGGCTAAAGACAACTCTCTCAAGGTCACCCCCACCCAATCTCACCTGATCCTCCGCACCTAATGCACGTGACAGAGATTACACAGCTGAACCGATTTCCCCTGAAAGCAGAAAAACCTCACCATCCGTACAGGAAAGCCAGGGCAGGGACAGGAGATTTTGCTAAGTCAGGTGCAGCTCTTCCTGTGGTGGCAATGCAGTCTTTGAACGTCCCAAAAAAAGTGACTGAGAAATGCCAAACTCAGTGTCCCTATTAAGACTGGTTGGCTGTTTTGCCCCCTCTTCTACTGAGAAGCTGAGACCATTACTCCTCTCACAGTGAGAGCCATTCTTCCTGTTTCACATCCAACTTATGTCCATCTGCTCTAGCATGAGCGCTGTCTACAAATGTGAATGATTCTTCTCCCCTGATGCTTATTCTCCCTCTCTGCCTGACTAAAACCTCAAATGTGTTTACAGAGAGGAATCAGGTCCCATGCCACCATTCATTTTGCCAAGCTCAGCAAGACATGTTGTCTTAGCTATTCCTCTGATTATCTGGATGTCACTTCTTTGTACGTGTTCCAGGATGAATTCAGGCTGCACACTGATAACCTGAATGATGCCCAGAAATTTCTGCTGAATTTTAACTATAACCAGTGTTTTGCATCTGTTTGTTTATTGTTCCTGAAAATACAGGGCTTGCTACATGTAAGACTCCATTTATCTTTCTAAAAGCTACACCACACACATGATTTTTCCTCTTCTGTTGTTCATAGTGGATAAATTCTAATTTACAGCAGAAATGTTACTGATCTCTCAGTACATGTCCCTGCATTATATGCTGCTACATTTCTTCCCATGTCTGTTATTAGGGCATAATAACTATATAATTCTTCCTTTAGGATTTTCTCTCTATTGCAAGTATCTCCTAGATTTGTTCTTAGCAAATTTCATTACCTCACTTGTAATTTTTTGCATCAAGCTAACTAATGACATTACTTAGACTTACTGACAACTCCAGTCCTATAATTTTGCTCTCAGCCCCATCAGAGGTTTCACTCTCAATTCTGTTCCTTCATCGTTTTATAGTGTTTATGTTAATCCTTATCTAGTTGAGTTTAACTAATAATTATCTAGGTAATACCAAATCAAATGCTTTACCAAAGTCTACATTGATAAGATTTATTATTTTTCCTTTGTTCTGATATTCCATTATCTTATCAAAGAAAGACATTGAGCTGGTCTACATATAATGTGCCTAACAATTAACTTTAACCCATTTTCTGCTTCCATTCATGTCTTTTGTTACTCATGGCTAACACTTGCTCTAAAAAGCCTGAAGATGTCATTGATGGAGATTAATCAGTATTCAGAAGTGAAGGCTGCATTACACAATAATTTCCATATCCATGCCCTTTAGCCTCTTAAGTGTGCTGCCTCTGCTCTCTGGGTTAGTTACATTTCTTTCCTTATGGAGTCTGAAGCAGTATCTTCCTTTAGCTTTTAGGTATCTGCCCTGCTGCTATTGTGGTCAGTTCTTTCCTTCATTTCCTTTGCAATCATGCAGTAAACCCTTCATGTCCTTGTTTTCCTTCCCTGTGCAGGTCTGGTTTGTTTTAATTTTGAGTAGTACCTTTAATTTTGGATGTTTGAATGATAGTTCTCTCTGCATTATCACTCCCTTTTCATTTTCTTCACTAGACTTTTTGCATATTCCTGAGATGTCTGCATCACATGATGCACTGTCTGCATCACAGTTCACATCTTATGCAGGCATCTGGAGCTACTGGTGATATTCAGCCTTATTTTGTCTGATCTCTTTGGAGAGAAGTAAGATTCAAGGACCTCTTCCATCTTGTGACTACTTGAAAGCAAAGCAGAATATGAATTTTGCACTCCCTGGGGTGATGATCAGATAATGTTGCTCCTCAGCATCTTAAGGAATGCAGGCTTTAGAGTTTAGGGAAAGAGGAGCTGAAAACTGAGGTATGTTTTTATATTTTTCCAAGCCTTGTGAGCTGATGTCATTAAGACTCACACATTCAGTTTCCTCACCTGTGAATCTATAGGTAGAGTTAAGTTTGTGGTAGGTCTGGAGTTTAGAACAAGGGTTCCCAATGTCAGCCTTGGTATGTGAGAGGAGCCCACCTGTTGTGAGTGTCCAGAGAAACCTTCCCCTGGCTGAGGTCTGCAGACCATTAAAAACCCACCACTTCAGCTCTACCCAAAATGCAAGTGCAGTGCCTGACCTTCACCCTACCCTAGACAGCCTGGTGGACTGCATTGGCATTGGAATTACTCAGATATCATGGGCCTCTTCATTTTCCTCTGAAAAATTTTTGCACATAAGCTCTCTCTGAATTACATCCTAAACAGAAAATTCACATTGTTTTAAATGCATATATAAACACTAAATTAATATGCTTAATTACTTTTAATTATAGGTAGTAAATAATAGGCATTTACAGAGGTAGCATACAATATCTGAAAAAGACTCTTACAGGATATTAGGTACAAATAAACAGTGTCAGTTTGCATCCCTAAAAGCTGACAGCCCAAATTGCTTACAGTTTTACAGCTTCCAAATGGACTTCTTGCATGTGGAAGCTGTAAAACTTCTTACTCACTCATGGGATCTAGAAAGCCAATCAACAGCAAAGCTTTGACTCCACTCATTTAACTTAGTTGAATTTTCTGCTGCAGGTTCTGATCAGATTATATAGGAAGAGCTTTTTTTTTTCACACTTAGTGCTCCAACAAGGTATTTAGCAGAAAATGAGACTGGATTTTAACTGCATAGAAATTTACATAATTCCAAGCAATTTAAGGAATTCAAGCAGAACAGACTGAGAGGCCAGTTGTAAACTATCTGTACTCTTCAGGGCTTTCTGTAATCCAACAGAGAAAGTTTTCAGGACAAGAAATAGGACTATAGCAAAACCGAAAAATGCATTTGACAGAAGAGAAACAGTATTGGTAACTCAATTTTCTATAAAACAGATATCAAACCCCAGGCAACAGACCAACAAAGACTTTCCAGAATCTGAATATACCCACTCTGCAGGCAGCACAGAAAGGAACTGTAGGCTGCAACAAAAAGGAAGGATATATCTTGGAAATTGAGAAGTAAATCAGAATCAGCTAGAGTGTGCAGGTAGGAGATCTGGTGAAGAGAACAGCTCGGAATCAGTATCCCTCAAACAGAGATTAAATGGAAACACAGCAGTCAAATTATTGACTGTGTAGGTTTGACTATAAAAATTACCAAGTGCTTTGGCTTGGTTTCCAAACTGAACTTGTTAACATGATACACCTGGAAATGGCACTTGAGACTGGGATAACAAGCACCTAAACATGATAATGGAGATCTACAGATGGAGAGATACACGTTGCCATAGAAACCATGCAGGAAAAGTGTGTAGGAGTAAAGCATGCACAGAAAAGCATCTGGGGGAGAGGGCTGATGACTGAAGAGCTGAACTTACTCAGCAGCTCTTAAGGTTAGATGACACATAAATAAAAACAGAGTTGTTTTTCAGGATATAGAGAATCACAGAGGAAAGGAGCGCTAACAATGAGCTGCAGAACAACTGAAGGCAGCAGTGCCATGTTGTGCCATAGTGTGGGGCAGAAAAAGTCTCTAGAGAAAGGTTGGAGATGGCCATGAGATGGATGAAAGAGCTGGGAAGCCCCTGAACCAGAACCACAGCACATGCCTTCCTGTGCCTGCTGAGCACATCTGGAGCCAGGGGGGTGATAAGGGCATATGCATTCCTTGGCCTTCTCTCCCAGCAGCAAGTTCATGGAGGGTGACCCAGCCCAGCTCATTTGGAACCTGCAAACTCTCTCCCCTGCACAGAACTTCTTGGGTGGTCCCACAGAGCTGAGGGGCTGACTGCTCTGTGATGGACTCACATGTGGCTGCGTATTTTTTGAAGAAACCAGGCTCTAAGAAAACAAATGTGTATTTTTGAATTCCAGAATTCCTCACACAAAGAGTTTGAATAGGGGAATATCTGGAGGAAGCTCCTGCTTTACTCGGTTGGGGTGGATGACAAGGCAGAAAAGATCTCCTTGAGCTCAGGGAGAGGAGTCACTCAGGGGCTGTTGAGGCAAGGCAGAAGGCAAATCCTCCAATGGTGCAGAAGGACCAGACAGAGGTGACAAGGTCTAGCTGCTGCCCTTTGTGCTAGAACAGCCTGCACTCAGCCACAGTGGCTGTGAGGCAACACCCTGAGCTCCCTTCCTGCTCACAAGTTGGAGAGAAAAGGGCAGGGAGGCATCCCTGTGTGGCTTGAGCAAGCAGAGGGTTGGCGCTTGGACAAGACCCAGGACACACATCCAGCTGTCAGCAGCAGCTCCATCACACGGGCAGATGAAAGCCATGCATGCTGGGAAGTGATGCAAGGGCAGGAAAAGGGATTGAAACATGGGGTCGTCAATGGTGTGGCTGTGGAAATGTCTCGAACTCTAACACAGTTATCTCCTGCTGCTGCTGCTGAGCTGCATCTCTAGGACAAGCTTTAGTCTGTGTGAGGAGCCAGAAATCCTCCAGGACAGTGTAAGTGCTTTGGGGGCTCCAGGTGGTGGGACTGGGTGGTGGGCAGAGCCAGCAGCTGTTGGGCTCTAAAAGATAAAAGACAATGTGAGCGTGCTGATTGCAGTTTGCTGGTCTGGAGCAGGATGGGGTGGTGTGGGTGTTGCTCTTGTGTGGGGCTGCAGAGCAGCGTTCCTTCTGACACTTCTGCAGCTCCATGGCTGTGTGATGAAGATGACAGCTCCAAGCTGTGGCAAAACGCTCTGCATACAGAAGAATTAAAGAAAAATTACACAGGCAGCAACTCCAAAGAAGCCTCTCCAGAGGCAGATGCAAGGTCCTTCAGCCTTGTTCTTCACTGAGTTCTCAGGGCATGGTCCTTTCCTTAGAGGGTGTCTCTGAGAGGGGAAGCTGCTGGGATTAGACTCCCAGCTTCCAGCTAGATCAAGACTTCGCTGCTGTCCCCGTTTCCATTTCCATGTCAGGACTGTGTAGGGTTGAGGTAATGCTGGATCCCGGAGCATGACTCAGTGCAAAGTCACACTGTGTGCTGCTCAAAATGGAGCCAAATGTGAGTGTGAAGAACGTGAGTGGGTTGTGGGCAGGGATGGAAGCTCTGTAAGCAATGTAATCTGCTGTCATGTGAGTGTGCTGCTTTCAGCTGGACCTGAATTACAGCAGGATGTGACACATAGGGGCTGATAGAGAAGAGCAAGGAAATTAGGGGATGACTGACAGTGATTGAAAGAAGATTTTGACTCCTTAAGACTACAGAAGATCTGATTAATAACTGTTGAAAGCAGGAACCAGTGCTTCATGCATGTTAAATAGCAAAAACAGAGACCCAGAGACTCTGTCATGCTTCTAAAGCTCCAAAATTAAGACATTATGTCAGAATATATTCACTCTGGTGGGTGAAATAGTTTGTGTTGCATTTACCTGACCTTACCAGCCATTTTCACCTATAGTCAGGAGAATACAGCCAGGTGCTCAATGTGTTGAAGGAGAAAGGCTGGTTGTTTTAACCAAATTTCCTTTCTTGTTCTTGTGTCATGGAATCTACAGTTTTAGTAGGTAGGTATCATTTATAATTAGCAAGAATAGGAAGTTCTTTCGTGTTTATTAGCCAGAAGAGACCAGAAACATTGTTTCCCAGGTTATTAATACAGTATCAGTTGCCTTGAGAAAGAATTTAACCTCAAGAACAATTGTACCATTAAAAAGTGGGGATATGAAGCTCCATCAGTGATGTTACTTTTCTGTTATTTTCTCATTGCCCGGCAGCTCCCCCAGCTCAGCAATGATTATGAAAAGTTGCACTTCTCATGCAGTAAAGGCATTCCTTTCCCAGGACTGATGCCATTCCCGCGTATGCCTGTAGAGGATGTAGTTCCCTTAGCAGACGGGAGCAGGAATAGTTTCGTCTTCTCTGACCCAGCTACCAGAAGCAGATCCAGATTTAAGACTGTTAAACTTGGTCTCACCCTAAGATACTAAGCCAAGAAAAAAATCCTGAATTAGACCAACAAGAGAGTGATAAAAAATTTGTATAATTAAATATATATATATATATTTAAATTTGCACTTTTATTTTAAGCATGCAGGTGATGAAAACTATGCTGAAATTCAGAGCTTTTACTCTTTGAACCTTGCTGCTCTGAAGACACAATACTAATCGGAAGAAAGGCTAAGCATGTTAAGTGGCTTTAAATTGAAAGAGAATAGGTTTAGATCAGATATTAGAAAGAAATTCTGGACTGAGAGAGTAGCGAGGCATTGGCACAGGTTGCCCAGAGAAGCTGTGGATGCCCCATCCCTGGAAGTGTCCCAGGCCAGGCTGGATGGAGCTCTGAACAACCTGATCTAGTGGAAAGTGTCCCTGCCCACGGTGAAATAAGATATCTTTAAGGTTGCTTCTAACCCAGGCCATTCTATGATTCTGTACATAGCCAGACTATAAACTTTGAAGGAAATAAACAAGAGTTGTTTTAGTGTTGATCAGATCCCGAGCAGTTAAATTAACTTCTGAAATTAACAGAATGATCAGTTGTGGGAAATTTGCTTGAGCTATGAAAAAATACAACCTACCTCAGCTAGTAGCCATATTTGGACCTACAAGGATGAGATTTGACAAATGTCAATAAACATGTGTTATCCTATTCACGTGCTCCTCCTCCCGATCCGCCGCTCTCCCTCATCTCCTCCTCCAGACGCAGGAATCCCGGGCAGTGGTGAGGCTCGGGCTGGCTGCAGGCAGGGCACAGCTGGGGAGCCCCAGGACTCACCAAGGACTCTGCTGCTCTCCCAGGGGCCACGGTGGGATCCCGGTCATTCCGAGCCACTAAATTGTACCCGGGGAAGGAGACTGAGAGCAGTGAACTGAGCACAGGTATAATTAGTAACAGCTAAACTAAGGAGAAAAGGCAGATCACACTGTGCAAGCCCTTAGCAAACACGGTTTAGGTGTCAGCCTGTCTGTGCTATTCAGCATTTTGTCAATGCCATCTTACGAGAGCCTCTGGTACTGCACATGCAGCACCTTTTTTTAAGAGAAAAAAGCAAATGCGTAGTGGAAGCAAACCTGAGTTTACCATGCTCAGGGACCAAATACTGAGGGGCTGCAGAAATCTGCACTAAGGATTGCTGGTCTGTCTGGGGTGTTGGAAATGTTCTGGGTGGAGGAACATCGTGATGTGAGACCACCTGTGATGGTTACAAAGGTCAGGCACAGGTGCAGCTGTGTCTCTGCTGGGACTAGTTGTCCTTGAGCAGGGGGGAAATAAAACACACAAGTGGAACTCTTGCCTGAGTTGCTTTTGCTTCAAAATTTCCCAGGAAAATTTCAGGGTTATTGGCATGCATTATGATACTGTGCAATTATGTATCTTCAATTAAAGTTTCAAGAGATTGGCAGAGCAGGAAGCAATGTGTTTGGAGGGCAAGAGGAGTGCAGGTCTGGCCAAAATTTTATTTGATAGACAGTGTTACTCTGCTGGTCTGCTCACTTGAAGGTTCCCAGGAAAAAAATACAGGGAAAAACCACCTTTTTTTTTGCCTGCAGTGACAAACATGCTCCTAAAAAGGTAGAAGTAGTGAATTTTATGTCTGTGCACTGGTAGTATCTCCTGTCCCTCTAAGAGAGATTCTAGGCATAGATGCAACAGGCAGTCCACATTGGTCTGCTGGAGGAGACTGTGCGTGTGCTTGGCAGGTAGGGAGGGATATTTGGTAATTTAGAACCAGATTAAAGTTTATAAATATATTTTAAAGACACAGTGCTCATAATATGCAGTCATCATTTGCTGGCCCAAGGCAAAGGTGTTTTGAATGTCACTGGGAAACTTGAAACATGCTGGTAGGAGGTAGGAAGGCCAGGCAGCTTTCATGGGGTAAAAAGCTGCTACCAGAGGGGGGCTGTAAGTAAATAAACTATTTGTCTGAAAAATTTCTCCTTTACATTTTTGCTTCTATGTATGATTCTCACATAGGGAATTTTTAGCATCTTCTGCAACACAGTTGTTTACAGTATTGTAAGTGTATAGTAAGAGCTGGAGAGCAGAGGAGGGAGCTTGGATGAGATGAGGATTGGCCTCACTAACCACAGTCATGTCTGGTTCTGCCTTCCTCTTCTTCACGTGCAGATTAATGGAAGTCAGAATGAGGATCCTCTGCCCCTGATTTTAAAAAATGATGCAGGTGGAGTCAGTGAAGCTGTGGTTGGCAAAAAGCCATGACTGGCCTGAAAGATTTCACAGAGCCAGACCAATGTCTCCCAGTTAGATACGCTGGCATTCCATGAAAGAAAAACGCAGTAATTGGAAGAAGAACAGGAGGAAAAAATGTGCTTCCTCTTGAGGCCGTGTCGTGGCATTGGTCAGTGCAGGCAGTGCTGGGTTTGACCCTGCTCTGTGGGTCTCAGGTGAGATTCCAGCTGTCACATCCCTTCTTGTACGTGGCACAGCTTGGATCCCTCACTCCTCTCAGCCCGCTCTTATTCCGCGGGGAGAATTCCTGCAGCCCTTGCGTGGGAAGATGACTGGAGGTAAGGAGATAACTGTATGGAAATTATAGTGGAAAACGTGGTTGCTACTCCCTGGATGGAATGTGGTGAGCATCCCCAAGCTCCCACACGCAATCTAAGGAGGACTGAACGGAGGGTGGAGGGCACTGCAGACACTGCGGCCAGGCTCTGGCAAAACCCTTGCAGAGGAGGGAACTCAGTGGTACTTTCTATCTCATAATCCACACGGCAGCTGAAAGCCAAGGGAAAAAAAGGAAGATATCCCACTGTTGAATCAGCAAAATCACTCTCCTTGGACTGAAACGTATCTCCACTGCTAGTACTATCATGATACCCACCCAAAGATATGAGCACCTCTCACTAAAGATGTACGACTAAAGTCACTCGTGCTCCACCTGAATGTGAAGAGAGAGTGTAGAAGTTATATAAGGTAGGAATAGAAATAGAAGAACATGGAAGTATGTAAGTTAAGAAATGGAGAGGTTAGGGAAGACTCCTTTATAACTTCTGGGATCAGTCGGTGGGTGAACCTGCCTTCTCCCCTTTAGGGACGCCTACAGAGTAAGAACCGTACTCTGTGAGCGCTGAATTATTATCTCGACCTAACTTTTGTNAAGGGCTGGCAGTACAGGTGAGCGTGAGGCGCGGTGAGGGGTGGCGGGCCCGGAGCTGCCCCGGCGCGGGTGGGCGGCGTGGCTGCCCCGGCTGCAGCAGCGCTGGAACCCCCCCGGCACCGCCCGGTGCGGCACGGCGGACACGGCTCCCTCTGTCCCTGTGCCCACCACCCCTGTGGTGCCCGCGAGCGGGTGGCTCCCGTTCTCCATCAGCACAGAGCTGCCGGGGAATGATGTGCTTTGCTCCTGCCTTTCAGATCCTCTTTTCCCCTCGCAGAACGTGGAGACCTGTTTTAAGTTGTTGGAGGCGCTTCACCGCTTCCAGCCTTTCCAAAAAAAAAAAAAAAGCCAAACTTTGTGCCGAGTTTTAGATATTTTTAAAGAACTTAATGGCGGTCGTTTTTTTTTTTGCTGATGTTTTCTNAAGATATGAGCACCTCTCACTAAAGATGTACGACTAAAGTCACTCGTGCTCCACCTGAATGTGAAGAGAGAGTGTAGAAGTTATATAAGGTAGGAATAGAAATAGAAGAACATGGAAGTATGTAAGTTAAGAAATGGAGAGGTTAGGGAAGACTCCTTTATAACTTCTGGGATCAGTCGGTGGGTGAACCTGCCTTCTCCCCTTTAGGGACGCCTACAGAGTAAGAACCGTACTCTGTGAGCGCTGAATTATTATCTCGACCTAACTTTTGTTAGGGATTAGAGCTTGTTAGTACGTTGCTTTGAATTCGCGTACTGCTTTGAACACGTTTTTGCGGGCAGATACTATCGCCGGCAATCCTCGACCACAATTTTATTGTTATTCCGTAACTCGTTAACGCGAGTCCTCCCAGAGCGCTGACAGCCTGATCAATCATTAACGCTTTGAGGAAATCTCCCCTTTTTCACGTGACACGCGAGTTTCAGACGGCTCCGAAGGTTTGCCGGCGCTGCCCGCACTAAAGATGGCGGCGGCGCTGACCCGGAAGGGGCGGTGGGGCCGGGCCGGGTGAGGGAACGGGAGGGCGGGATCGCCCATCCCGGCGCGGCCGTGCGGGAGCTCGGCCAGCCCAGCGCGGCCAGCCCNTCAAACTTTGTGCCGAGTTTTAGATATTTTTAAAGAACTTAATGGCGGTCGTTTTTTTTTTGCTGATGCTTTCTGTTAGTTGCTGGTAGCAAAACTGAGTGTACACGGAGTTTCTGTCTTATCTAACTTGTTTTAAGAACGGCTCTGCTTAGCATAAATCGGGGTGATTACTCAGGTTCAGCAAGTCAGCAGAAGGGAGCAGAGAAAGCCGGAGAAGCTGAGCACACGGCATTGGTTTGAGTTATTTGCCTGTGTGTTCGGGAGACTTGAGGGTTTCCATATGCTTTTTTTTCTGCCGTGCTTTCTGTTTGAAGACATTCCCACTCACACGCTGGTAGCGGGCTCTACAGCATCGCTTGAGAGATTTCCGAATCCCTGCTCCCGGGTCTCTCCTCCTTGGCTGGAGTTCTGCCATGTTGCTGTTGAAAATGCTGCTGTTCTGTGAAGTTTGCACACTTCTCCTTCAAATGGAGACTCTTCCAGAGCCGTCGTCTGCCAGCCCAGATGGACTGGCTTGCTGTTTTCCTGCGTGTGGAGAGCGCAGAGCCGGAGCGTGCTGCAGACGGACGGACGGAGGGACGGGGATGACTGCGGGACACGAGCACCCGGGACCGGGACGTGCAGGCACCGAGCGCCCTGGTGCTGTAAGAGGGAGTGAACAGCGCGGTCATCGCTGAGAATCTGGGTCATGAGTATTTCACTTTTCTGGTGACTAGTGCCGGAAAGAGAAGTGGTGATTTCAGGGTGAATATTTCAGGATGAATGTTTTAGGCTGTTAAGTCGGGAAAGCTAATTGTCAGATGTAGCTGTTGGCTGTTTTAACCACTGTTTTTCCAGTTGCTTTTTAAACTCTGGATCCAAGTAGTACTGAATTTTCTAATGAAAATTGCTATTACTGTAACCAAGCACACACTTACTATCCATGTTTCACTGTGAAACACAGGAGTTAGTTTATGCAATCAAAATGGAAATATTTTTATGTGGAATTGGAGGCAGTGGAAGGGATGAGATGCCTGATTTGCCAGGATGTCTTTTTACCTATACTGTGATGGTGGCCACTGGTCAGTGCTGTATAGTGAAATTCCACTTTTTAAAATTATCCATCCAATTGCTTCCAATCTGCTTTCAGTGCTATGGCTTGTATGACAAAAATTGAACTGACCCCGAGTGTTAGCCATTGACAGCTCTAAGTGGGAGCTATCCTTTTCATTGTAGCTATCAATATCTTGTTTAATTTACTCTAAAACTTTGGTGCAATTTTTTTTTCCTTCTAGATAATTTGGAGAAATATAGTGTACTAATTCTGTTATTGTGGACACTTGAGACACCTCACTGTTAATCTCTGTTCTGTTTGGAATCAATTATTTACTCCTACATTTGTCACTATATCTAATTACCCTCAAAATATCACCTTTCCCCCTTGTCTCTCTAGAAAGCCCTCCTGAATGAGATCCTGTAGCTTAGTTTTCACTTTATGAATTACTTCTGTGCTAAAATGTATTTGACAAAAGACAAACTCCCCGATGGTAAATCAGTGTCTAACATAGAGGTTTCAGGAACAGATTTTCTGGGGACTTTCGGTGGAAGTTTGATCTTTAACTTCCATAGCACAGAGTTTGAGCAATGTGTGGTTTCATAGATTGGCAGGAATAGGATCCTGAAGTGCTTGCTCTCCACAGAGCACATCTGGTGCAGAAGTTTAGCTCGCTGTTTGGTGAAGCATCTGGTCAAAACAGCTATGGCAGAGTTGTCAGCCAGTGGGACAACAGGTACTTGATACCCCAGTGCTCCAAGTGGGGAATTAATACTATGGATAAAAAATAACCCTCCAAGACTGTTGAAACCTGAAGTAATGAAAACTGAATCTCTCAAAGAGGTGCAAGGTCACACATACTTGGCATAAATTGAGTATCTAGAAAATAAAAAATGAAGCAAGAAGTCTGACTTTATATTTCTGTAGGGGAATAATAGGGAGATTTTTAAATAGCTGTGATAGAGTTAGATCAGATATTTGTCATAGTGGAGAAGTGACAACCAGAGACTGCCAGACACTTCAGACGATGTGGAGATACAGCTGCATCTCCTGTCAAACTTCCTGCTTGTAGCCTGTGAATTGGTGAGTTTAGGCAGCCAGCATAGCAGTGCCTCTTCTGAAATTTGTAAGGGATTGGTTTCTTCTGAGGGTAGGAAGATGATTTTTTTTTTTTTTTCATTTGCTTAGTAGAAATTAAGAGTTCTTGAGAAACTGCTCTTTTGGCCATCTGACAGGAAATGATCTTGTTTTCTTGTGAATATATGGTCAGGTCAGAGTGTGGCTGAGAACGACCAACCATTGGCTTCATTTTCCTCACTGGGGTCAGAAACAGCCTGAGTGTAAACTTGCATTTAAGTAGATAAAGAGAGCCTCAGAGGCTGCACTACACACTAAATTCTTTAACCCTCTCTTCATGTAGAGGAACAATTACCAGGAGGTAAGACTTCTGAATAAATTCAGATTACTTCATAAAGTAGTTTAAGATTATAATATTTTCTTTATTTTCAGTAGTAACCAAGCTGTGAAGTAAGTTCAGCCTCACCCATAGAATTACTTGCACTCAGCAATTCTGCCTTACCTTATGACCATCTTCATTTGGTTTTTGCCTTGCCCTGGGTTAAATGAACAAGAGTGCTTGCAAAGCAGTGAGAGAAAGGAGGCAGGTTGAGCTGGTACTTCTGTGACATGTGATTTGTAGTCATTCAAATAACATAAAAATTTCACAACCAGAAAGCAGAATCTCTGTGAGCTGAATGGAGAACTGATCAGAACATGTGCCAGAGAAGTATAACAAGTCCTGTCAGCCTGGCTTGAGGGGCTTTCAGATAGTTTTGAGAGAAGTGAGTGGCAATCACTGGCTCTTGTTTATCTACAAAATGAAATGTTTAAAACGCTGTAGTTGACTAGAGAAACAAGATTGTCTTTTGCAGTTGGAGACATGCTAATGTGCTGTCCTCTTATGTTTTTCTTAGTGGTTCTGCTCTCAAATATGTAGATCAATTCTGCTATTAAAAGTATTCCCAGCATTTCTTCCCCTGCCATTAGAAATACAGGTAAAGTGTTCATGCATTTCCCAAATGATTGCTGATTTTGAAGCTTACAAGTTATATTTCAAAACCTATTTGCTTTTTCACTTCTGCTTGTGTTTTTGTAGATAGCTGTCTTTGTTCCTTATTTCTCAAATGGTTTTAGCATCTGTTGACTATGGATTTAGCCATGTGTAGTTACAAAATGTTGCAGATTGTGTCTTTTGCTCTTTGTTTAAGGAAGTGAGTTACCTTTTTTTAGTTGTTCCTGAGAGTTTACCTGAGTGCTGCAGGGTTATTCACAGCTGTCAGTTAGTATAGAAAACCATTTGGGTATCTTCAAGGCGTAAACTTCCTGGACTGATAGTATTTTTCTTACTTTTTTTTTTCTTGCTGGGTGTGACAATGGCCAGTAAGAGGGCTCCTCGTGCTGAGTGGCTTCTACTTGTCATTAATTAGTTTATTAAGACAAGACAGATTCTCTTGCAGAGTTACTCCATGTGGCTTTGGGCCGGAGTAGGAGGCTGAGAAGAATAGAGAGAGAATTTTGCCATAGGGTAACACTAAATGTTTTTTGGTATCCAATGCAAATAGATAACAAAGTTTCAAAAAGTGAAATGATTGCCAGTCTTCTTTTGTGGGTTTTAGGGCTTTTTCAGTTGATACTATGCAAGCGTTTTCATAAATACTAAAAAGAGGAATAAAGTTACTGGCCTTAATTAAATTTTCTGTGTTTGAGCAGGCCAGCATGTGACAATGTAGCAGAAGAACTGGTAACTGAAACAAGTGAATATATTTTAATTCTGCATTTTGAGATGATCATGAACACTTTTTCATACAATCATCCAGTAGGAAATGTGTTTTAAAGGCAATGCTCATTTCTAGGTTTGATCCTGGCTGCTGCTGAGGATGACTAACAATGCTTTGCACTTCAAACACGTAGAAGCAAAGCATGTGAAACTGATCTAGGCTGTGGAAGCGTTTGATTTTCATTCATGCTATCTTGCAAAAAATGATCTAATTGGTAATAGGAAAGGGAAGTGTCTTGAAACTGATACAATACTGATCCTTGTGTTGGGGGTGTCCCAATGTCAGTCTTAGTTGCAAGAACATGTGCTGAGTGTTCCTAGTTTCTCTGTGTTTCTGGTCACATTCCAAGAAGTGTTTGATTTTGGGAGGATAAATTTCATCTGTTTGGTCTTTAAAGCTGGAACCAGCTTGGTAGAAACAGATACAGGAGGTGATGGGAGGTCAGAGTTCAACAACATTTGCAAATGTCTCCCTTGCTGGTCCTCTGTTCTTGTCTGGGAATCAAATCCTTGCTTAGGTTGCAGTAGGGTGGTGTGTGCTGACCAATCAAATGGCTCCTGAGAGCAGGCCAGAATTTAAGCTACACTCTGTGTTGCTTGCTAAGAAGAAGAAATGTTCTAAACCTTAATGAAAATGTTAGTGTCATCCTAGGACAGTTCTCTAACACTGGTAACCCTAGTGCTTCCTTTTTATTACTCATCTCCCTTGTTCTGGTTTTTCTTTTTGCATTGCTTGAAGCAATATTCCTTGGTATTCTAGGTAGAATTTGTGTATATTTGCTGGAATCAATAACTGTAACTCCCTTCTTTGTGGTGCACAGCTGCAGAGGGAAGAGAGGCTGTCGTTTTTGTGGTGTCACTCCCAGGTGGGAGGTCTGGCAAGGCCTGCTCCTGTTTTGATTTTCCCCTGCTCTTGTAGCTCACTGTAGCTTCCTCACTGTTTTAAGAACCTGCTGGCACTGTGACATTGAAGTGCCAGCTCCCAAGGGAGATGATGTTTGTACTGGCATCTTCTGGGTTGGCTGGTGGCTCTGATGCCAAGCCTGTGTCAAAGTGAGTCCTGACCTTCCTTGCTTCTGTTTCTGGTGATGCGTGGAGATCCCTCAGCACTGTGGGACCTTCAGAAAGCCCATTCTGCTCACTTTGACTTGTGCTGGTCTTTTCAGGTGTGATTTGGAGTGCGGAAGAGATGATTTTATCAAGTGGTTGCTGTGAAATTCAGAATTTATTTCTGCGTTTTTGTGTGTTCCTTTTTATTACTAAAACTCAGATTAGGAGTGCTGCCACATTTTTTAGATATGCGGGCGGGAACTGGCTGAAAAACCTGGTGCCTGAATTTCTTTATCCTCATTTGACTCTTTGCTTAAAGAGTATATTGTGCTCCTAACACTAATTTAGAAATTCCGCACTTCGCATAATTTGCTCATTAGAATAGACAAGAAGCTCATATTTAAAGTGATCAGCCAGTTACATCCATCTCAGGATGCATTCTATGCTATTAAAATATTAAGGTCATCTTTTACCAAACTGATTTTACAGTTGCTAAGGCCCCAGGCACTTCTCAAAAGGCAGGTGAGCCCTTCATGTTCACACATGTATTTAAACTTGGAAAATTGGCATTGAAGCAGATGTGTCATAAATTAAGAGAAGTAAATCTTGGTGTGAGGGGCAGTAAGTGGATACAGTTGGGGAAACAGGTTTGGGTAATTTAAACAGGACCTTCATGTTGGCTGATGTTCTAGTAGGGAATGTGAGTCCAATTGCTTAGCCAGGTGATGAGGTCTGGGTTTCCTTCTCCAGCTCTGTGGCTCCTCAGTGAGTGACTATCAAGAGCACTGTCCCTCTCTTGCTTCTCAGAGCCTCTCCATGTTGGACAGACAGGGGTGTCACATGTGGGAGCTGGTTCTGGCATCCAGTGTGTTTATGTTCAAAGTGGGATGTTCACTTCAAGTTAAACTAAAATGAAGAAGCACCAGGTTTTGGGTAGTGTCTAAATACCAAATAATTTGTGCTGTTCATGGGATAGATTTCTGCAGGAGTTAATGGCTGTTACAAATGTCTATCCTTCGCTAAGTGCAAAGAGCGTTTTTCAACTCTACCTTTTCTAATGTAATTATGTAGCAGACAGTTAATTAACTACAGTACAACATTAACATCCTGCTGTGCCACACGAATTCTGTCCCCAGAGAAAAGAAGGAAAACAAACTGCATGTGCCTGACCTAATCACATTGCTCAATGCAGAAGCAGAAAGCACCAGCTGCTGCTGTAGGTTCTCCTGGGGAGGTTCCTGTGCTGTACTCATCGTACTGTGAAAATTAAGGCACAAGTGCAGTGACCCCTGTTTACTTACAGACCTTGCCTTGACGTGCCCTCTTACCACCTGCCAGCACTGATGAATTCTTGTAGGGGCTCGCCGTCCGCTGGCGGTGCTGCCAGACAACTTCCTTCTTAGGGTGCTTTCAAAGCTTGTACCTTTTCAGATTTTCTCTTCTGGGTGTTTAATGCTGAAATGGGAAGGGAGGGCAGGCTGAAGTTGGGTAGGAGAAATGCTGTTCCTTCGTGTGTGTTAAGCTGCCAATCTTGTATTTGACAGCCTGCTTCAGAGCTTTTTGTGGTGGGTAAGCACTTTTTCTTTTTTGCTTTCAGCTGTGAATTCCAGTGTTTTCAAGGAGGCTGAAATCTTTGAAGTCTTGATTAATGTTTAGGTATTGTCAGATCAGTTTCCCAAGGAGCCTGCTTTACACTGAGAAAGTTGGTTACTTTCATTGCACGGTGATGTATCAGAAAGCAGGCGATCTGCTGGGCGGAACTGCAGGATGCTGTATAAAGGAGCTGGTTTCTGACCCTGGCTTGGACTTCCTTTGTGGTAATAGTCATACATTATTCAAACTGGTTTTCCCTGGTGATCACGAACTGTGTTCCTCTTTTTCTTGGAGGACTGTTTTTGGAACAGTTGGCTCTTATTTTGCAAAACTTTTGCAGGGTCACAGTTGCAGCTGAAATCAGCAGAACCCATTATTTGAACGTATGAATAAAATAAAAATTGGACTGCATCTGTCTCAAAATTAGGCAGAAGATTCATTGTGCCTCAATTCCCTATATCCAAGTGGAATGATAATGTTTTTGTCCTCTTACTGTTCAGTACGCAACTCCTTCATAGGTGTCCATAGCAAGCATAAGAAAACCACAAGGGAACTCATTATTAGACCATGAGTGCCAAATTAATAATACCTCATACTCATTGCACGATGAAAAGGAGCACTTCTGGATAATTCTTGTCTGGGAATCACCGTTCCTTTAAAGAACCAAACAAGAAAATAGCCCTGCTCTCTTTATGTGTGGTCACAGTCGTAGGTGGTTAAGGTGTGTGCTTCCTTATATAGAGTTTAAATATTCCTGGTGTCTTACACCTCAATTTTAATGTAAGATTATTTTTGCTTAATTTCTCTGTGTTGAAGATGTATAGAATAATTTGGGTTGATATGGGTCTCTGGGAAATCTCCATTCCTCCTGCTCAAAGCTTCAGAGTTAGATGATGTCATTCAGTGTTGCTGAATTGCACCACCTTTAATTGTTTGCCAGCTAGACTTTAAACTACTGGCCATTACTTCTTGAGTCTGGTGGTCCACACAGGACTTTGCTTGTATTTATGAGTATTTATATAGCATCAATTGACAATAGGCTATTTAAATGTGCTCTTATTTACTTGAAAGATGATAATAATTATTATCCTCAGTATTTAACCTGAAATGTTGCAAATAATATTTCAAAAATAATTACAAAGCAGAGGCTCATTTGAGGTAGCTGATCAATGTATTTACCTTCCATTTCAGTGTTTTGTTGCTGCAGAGTCCAGAATGGCAATGTGTAATTGTTAATATAATCTTTTAAAAATACATGATCACAAATACTTAAATCTCAAAACTGCAAGGGCATATCTGCATATTTCTGGTAGGATAAAAGCTACTAGACTAGAAGGAGAGCAGAATGCCTTGGGATGGAACATGTAATGAGCTGAACAGTGTTGGGCTGTGGCAAAGAATAACTGAACAATACAGAGGTTTGCTCCACCAGCCTCTGTGGATGGTGCTTACCAGGATCCACTGCTTTCCCAGGTATCATAGGCAGCACATTGTTCAACACTGCAAAGATGCTCATCCATCAGTGTTTGCCTTGTATATATTATATCAGTACTGTTCATTGGGCAGGACAGGTTTAATTTGACTGCTTGAGCTTTCTGAAACCAGTTTTTGAGAGAGTTTTGGGTTTTGTTAACAGTAATGTGTGAAACTGTGCATTATGGTGTGCTGATGTAAACTGGTAACATAAATGGTAGCAAAGCTGCAGGCCACCTCTCCAGAGACACTATGGGAAGAGTTCAGACCTTTTGGGGTCCTTGTTTTTTGTATGCTCCAGCTCTAAAATGATGTTGCCTAAATCTACAGTTTGTGTTCCACTGATATCATTGCAGCAAAATCTGCTGGGTTGGCTACTGGCTCTTGGGTGCAGCTTCCATTCTGTTCCACTGACGCAAATCCACAAATAAATTGTCCATAAGTGGAGTTCTTGCTGACTTGAGGTGTTCACCTCTGTGTGAGACAAATTGCTGAGCTGAATGTCACTGCAATTTTTTTCTAGGCAGATGTATTGTGAGAGCTCTGTAAATTATAAAGTAGTTAAATAATCAGTTTTCTAGTCATTATGTGAGAACAGTTTTGCTACTTATTAATTAAATATTGTCTCTCTTCTTCTACTTGCTACACCACAGAAGTGTTACAGTAGTTTCGTTTGTATGTAATTAACCTGTGCCATTAATGCTGAAAAGAGGAGAATGGAATACAAATTTAGTTGAGATGTTTTTTCAAAAAACCCTGTTAGCTTGATTTATCATTCTCCTCGAGAACTAGTACTGATAGAACTTGAAGTGCCAGCACAACTGTTGTGTTGGGAGCAAGGGCTGGGGAGGGTGGGCTGCATTATGCTGGAATCATGGGCAGCTGATGGCTCATTTTGGTTCTGCCACACCTTTTCTTTGTGGCAACCCTGTGCTGCTCTTCCAATGCTTGTCTGTACTCCCAAGGATTTACAGGAGTGCATGTGAAGAGAAGTTTTTGTATCTAATGAGGGGGTGTGTGTTGCTGGCATACTTGGAGCCAAGTGGTGTTTGAAGTATCCTCAGGGTCCACTGTTGATGTTCTTGTCATGGTGTTGGACCTCTTTTCCTTGCACTTGTTTTTGGTTTCTAAATTTATAATTGAGTAGTCAAACACATGAGCTGAAGAGCAGGAGCTTTGCTGCCACTTCACAGCTGACTATAGAGCACTGCAGGTGAGTTGCACAGCAAGGACAGTTTTTTTCCTTTCTTCCAAAAGCTGTTTGGAAAAGCAGAGTTAATTGATTGATGCTTCTGCCTTACCTTGTTGGGATTTTTGGGGAACCTACTCCTCCACCACAGAGCTGTGGAATTGGAGTGTGCTTGACTTGGTGGTGATTTCTTGCAGTTGCAGAAGATATGCCTGAAGTGTTCAGTGCTGACATAGCTGTTTGGATTTTTTCCCCTTCCTCTTCTCCACTGTCTACCCCTCCATGTAAGCAAAAGGGGAATCAGTGCACTGTAGATAAGCACTTTGCAGTGCCCAGTGAGGAAAAAGCAAGCCATTGCCAACAGTGAACCTGTGGGCAAATAGAGATGAGCAAGTTCAGTGAAAATGGTCACTGCTTTTTCCAAACTGTATAGTTGAAATCACTCATTGGTTTGCACTGTTACAAGCCTCCTTTCTTTATTTCCCCTTTTTTTATGCTTTGCTAGCTTTTAACATGAAGACAGTCTCTTTCACCGGGGGTTTGCATCTTGCTGTGAGCTCAGTAAAAAGGAGCATCTTCCCTTGGCCAGGATCCAAAGGCACTGTCATAGTGGTCGTGGCAGCTCTGGAGGCTGTATCCCCCTTCAGGAGCCCTCCCTGACATCTTCATGGGCTCCAGACTCCTGGTCATCCTTCCTGCTGGCAGCAAATCCACACATACTCAGCTGCTGCTTGAAGCCAGGCCTTACGCAAGTCAGTGGGGAAGCCTTTGGCCGCTGCCTTTGCTCTTCAGAGACTTGGCTGCTCTAAGCATCCCACGTGGTGCTGTCTGGGTCCCAGAAAAATCAAAATCATCTGAAGGGCAGTCTTGGAACTGTTTTGTAACTGCTTTCCTGACGAGTGTAATTTTTGTGCCATGGCTAGTTGTTTTTTTTCTGTGGGGCTTTCATTGAAACCTACCCATGAGAGGTATGAAAAAAGGTTGGCAAAGTCTTTTGTGTTACTGCTGCTTCTCAGAGAAAATGTTGGCCCAGCACTTGTCAGGTGTGAGCCTGGGTGTCTTGGCAGAAGCTCCTGAAAGACGTCATTGTGGGACTACTGTTCCTCTGTATCCATGTCCAAAGCTCGAGTGCTGCACGTAAACAGGATACAGGGGAATTTGGCCTGATTGTCACTGTCTTCTTTCTTCCCCGGGATAGGAGACCACCCTGCAAGGCACTGACAGCTGCTGCAACTTAGGAAAGGACAAGTAAAACTAGAGAAGGATAAATAAGCTAACAGTAATCCTTTGTGAATCTTTTATTCCTATTATTTTTTTTTTTAGTAGCATGTAAATATGTAGAAATCTGGCTTGTGGTAAACATCTTTGATGTAAGGAAGGGATAAATTTGTGGAAAGAATGTGAACTGATGTGTAATTGTTCACAGACGTCTATTATTTCCTTACATGGGCAGTTTCAGTCCATCTCACAGTATTTAAAAACTAAAGCATTGTGATAAATGGACAGTCAAGTTCACTGATGTTCAGCCTTTGGGAAAAAAACCCAAGGCTTTGGGAGGTGGTAGATGTTGCTGGGCTAGAGTTCAGATGTTGTATCATATATATTTTTTTCTGGATTGTGATTTGCATACTTTTTTTCTGGATTGTGATTTGTATAATACTCTCACTTAAAGTAGTCCAGCAAAAGTTAAATTTTTTTTTTCATGTCTTTAAGACTGTGATCTGTCTGTTGCAACATTTCCTTTCTTTGACAGGAGATGTGAATTTCAAAAGAAATAGGGCCTTTAGGGATTGTTGACTCATGGTGCTGAGCTGTTGCTATTCCTCTGACAATCTGAGACTGTGGTGAGCATTTTAAATAGCAACAACAGCATCTTGGCTATGGAAAGACACACGTACCCATAGGTACATGTGTGTGCACGTAGGCAGCAGTGTGACTGCAAAGGGATTCTGAAAATCAGGGACGATCCCAAGGGAGCCAGCCTGCATTGTCAGTCTTAAGTTGCTCAGATGTCTTGTGTCAAGTTCACTTCTGAAATCTGCTTTCTAGAAGTCGAAAACCCCTATGTTGGAAATTTTGGAGGCTTTTGAAGTAGACTGGTGACTTTGAGACAGGTTTTGCCAGCACTGTTTCCAATGAAACAACAGTAGGGGCGTACTCCTTTTTATGAACTGTGATTATCTGTGAGCAGAGCCAGTGCTTGAACCTCAGCCTCTTGTTCTCAAATTCTACCATTTTGCAAGCTTTCTGTAGTGCTCTGTAGGGCTTGGCTGTCAGTTCCATACTAGTGAAATGTTACTGGATTTTCTTCAGGTTTGGTGTGGTTTTGTATTTTTTTTTATGTTAACTGCCTTATATCACTACTTTTAGCAAAAACAAATATCTGGGTTTAACTCTTGCTGTGGAGGCACTAATCTTAAAATTCTTGAAGAAATGCTTTAGTTACAATCCCTGGCCTTGCTCATAAATAGTACTGAGAATATTTTTCTGTATTTGTACATACAGAAGAAGATTAGGAGGTTAACTGTAGTTCTGTCATGGGTTTATGTACAGTTATAGAATTTAGTCTTTTGTGAATTGCAGTTTGCAGAGTGGGTTTAGATTTCTTTAGTGTATATAATTTTCACTTATTTAAAAATAAGCCTTCATCCAAATGTTGAAATATTAGTTCTCAGTCACTTTCTCAGACTTCCATGGGGTAGTGTTTTCAAGCCTTTCAGCTGAACCATCTGGGACTGATGACGTTAAATTATTGACATATAAATTATTGAAGAGTAGGCATTTGGAGATGTTCGGGTCCAGACAAAGTGAAAATCCAAGTGGAAAGGAACATGCAGATGATGGCAAAATGTGATGATAATTTGATGTGGAACTATATCACCAGAAGAGCTGCACTCCCTTCTACAGTGCATTTTTCTGCATGACAAAATCAGCTATTTTATCTGTCACACGCAAAAAAACCCCCCCAGAGGTCAAATGATTTTAATCACAGGCTATTTAATTTACCCTTGTCAGATGAATGGACTTCCACAGGTCATACACATAGTCCTGCTGCATTCACTGCAGTCTGAACTTACCTTTCTGATTTTTCTAAGTTCTATTAAAGATACCTGTGATTTAGGCACATTAGCTCATGGAGGTGCAGTGGCTGTAGCCTGAATGTGCAGGATTGTGTACAGTGTCTCACTGAAAAGCAAGGGTGTAGCTTGCATTCACTAGAGCTGAAAAACAATTAGCTGTGACTAGGGACAATTTTCAGTTGAGTAAAACCCAAGCTCATGCATTTTTATGACTATGCAATCTCATAATTTTCAGCTAAATTAAGACAGTGAGCAAGTCTAAACTGTACTGCCCTTGTATGCCAATAATAACAAATGAGAGGCGTCTGCAGAGGATGAGTTTGATTATGTCTCCTTTAGCTTCTCTGTACATTTAAAATATACTACACCCTCTGCTCTCCTTGGTTTTATTTTTATCTGTAGTACCACTTAATGAGCTATTAGAAATTAAATTCCTAGATAGTCCTGCTGGCTGCTCTCCATTGTAGGATATTACTGCAATACTGATTGCTGTAATAGCTAGGACACATATTTTTGTTTTTAAAGTAACATTTAGAATCAGCAGCTTGGGTTTTTTCTTCAAAAAATGTACATTCTTTAGTCTCTTGGCTTGTGTTATATCACTGAATGGCAGTGATTTACTCTGTGGCTGTTTTCATTAATGTCCCCCTAAATGGATTCCTTTAAGATGAGACAGTGTAACATGTTATATTTATCAAACTGTCAGATTTCTAATTAATCTGTAGTCTATAAATGAGATGTAGACAGCAACTTCAGCTGTTATTTAGAGTTTACCCCAATACTTAGCTCAGTTGTGTTTGCAAGCAAAACCCACTAATGGAGATGATCCCATGGCTCTCATAGTCCTGTTTTCCCCACTTTCCCCCTTTTGCTGACATGGGGCTACTGTGTCCCTTTAATAACCAAGACAGGTTGCTGCTGCTCCAATGGACTCTTAATAATTTCATTTAATCTTCAACCTGCTACAACCTACAGAAATTTTAATTTAAAATTTAAATAAGATTAGAAACAAATTTATTTTGAAGAAGCAAATAGTGTCTGATATTTGGGTCATTGTTTCAATCCTACTTTGTAATAATAGGAACTTTTTTCTCATGCTAGACCTGAATTATTTATCAAGAGTGTGTTCTTCAGTGTAGGATTATGCCCTACTGTGAGGTGCATGTGCAGCATAAAGTGGGTCTTTAAACTGTGGTCTTAAAGTGAACAGTTTGTAGCCATGGTGCTTGTAAGCCTTATTTAGGGCAATTGATTTTCAGAAATGGCAATGTATTTTTGTCTGTAGTGGCATTACATCTCCATGCCAAGTGCCATTGGTGGATTCTCATTTTTGGTGGATGTTGCAAGTTGAATCTTCGAAGCAGAAACCACTGGATTTTCCTGTCAGGCCAGAGGAGGAGATGTTTTGGCTTCTGGTTTAGGTTTCAGAATATGTTGATGTGACCTGCACTTGCATGTTGTGTTCTGTAGAACATCTGTCCAGTAGCATGACTGTGTAGGGGAAGGGTGCTGGACACAAGGGATTAATAACACCACACTGATGTAGGAGTAGCTGCAGACTGTTTAGGTTGGTGGCTGCAATCCAGGGGTCTTTTAATGAACCAGTGAAAGTTAATTTTGTTCAGGAGCCCGAAAGTACGAAGTTTGTTTTGAAGAGCGAGCAGGAACCAGAAGCAGCATGGATACAAAGTCTTTAATTACCTGAAACTTGTAAAAATGTGTCTAGAAGTGCCTGTTGAATTGGTGCAGCTAATTATGGTTTGAAATTATTTGGAATTCAGTAAGTCTGGTTAAATTGTCATAAGAAACTATTTTAGGAGCAAGGCTGGAAAATCTTTAAAGTGTAGCTTTATTAAATTGATAGTGCCATTCTAAAAATGAACATAAAATTAATCTCCTGAGAATAAAGATGGTCAGAAGCTGGGAGAATCTAAAATATGTTTAGTATTGTCTGATTGCTTTTCTCTCTCTTTTAATAGTGATCACATGGAAAATATTTGTGGCTACTTAATGAAATACACCAATCTTGTCACTGGTTGGCAATTTCGGTAAGTCTTTTATGGTGCTTTTTAGTAATGTTGGTGTCTGCAGCATCCAAATGAACATGTTTCAGATGCTTTTAATAATACTTAGATTTCTCTTTTTCTAGTAGGCAGATTTTATGCAAGAATCTTATGCTTTTCTCAATATAGATTAACCTAATGTGTAGATGAATAGTATTTGTATTAAGGCATGAATATAAAAAAGGCATAGGCAATATAAAGGAGTTAACTCATTTAGTGGCTTATAACTATGCTTGTATGTGTAAAAAGCATTTGGTTTTTTCTCCTTTTCCATTAAAAATATTGTCTTTGTGTTTTCTGCTGCGTCTTCACCTTTGTGCCAAATAATGCTGTCACTTAAAAAGATTAAGACTTCTTTGCTGTAAATTTGAACTCAAGCGGGCTTTTCCCTTTCCCCAGGATGTTGTTTCCCCTGGAATGACATGATTTTCTGTGTCAGGTGAAATTCTCTGGTCAGGTTTCTTGTTTAATGCTGTCCCTAGAGCAGTACAGTACAACCAAACTAATGCTGGAGAGACAAGTCCTTAGTGTACCACAGTGCCACCTGTGCTGCCCCTGGCATGGAGTGACTCATGTCAATATACTCAGCATTAAACTCAAGAGAAAGTTGAAGCATAATGTCCAGTTCCATTAAAAAAAAAAAAATCTGGAATTGCTTCGGTTTCATGGTTTTACACCTCAACTCCCTTCTATCTGGAGCTGGTTTACTTTTAATGTATGTAGTTTAAGGATTTATTAAGCCCTAATGATTCAGGATATCATTTGATTCCCAAAATCTTGTGATAATGCTCTTTGTGGACATGTTGTTCTGTTGTGCAATCCCTGTGCTCTAAGAAAAAAAAATGCCAAGAAATTAATTTTTGTGCCATTTTGGGGACATAATTCACGTGTTTAGGGTTTTCCTGACAGCAGTCTTTTAGTCCCAATCCCATCTGTGCAAACTTGTAATGAGAGTATTGACTTCTCCCAGTACCACCACCTGCACAAAAAAAAAAAAAAAAAAAAAGGAGCTGGTTTTATTTAGCATATTTGCTTTGTTGTCCTTGCAGGTTTTTTGTGTTAAACAATGATGCTGGCCTGCTGGAGTACTTTGTGAATGAGCAGTCTAGACACCTGAAGCCCAGAGGTACCCTGCAGCTGGCTGGAGCTGTCATTTCACCCAGTGATGAAGACTCTCACACCTTCACAGTCAATGCTGCCAGTGGGGAGCAGTATAAACTAAGAGGTAGGACCTGGATTCTTGGGCAGGAGATCCTTCCACTAGAGGACAATCCTGGCTCTCATCTGGGGCTGCTTGGCTGGGCTTGGCTGCAGGGCCAAAGGAAGAGAGCCTGGCTGGCAAAGTGCTGCCATGAAAACTATGTGCAAGACTTCCATCCCACTGTCCAACTAGAAATGATCTGTATTTATGGATAGTTCCATAACGTTTGGGTTTGATGACCTTCAGAAGACTTCATATGTGTAGAGTGGGGTTTAATCTTCATGTATGCTGTCCTTAAATTGTACTGATTCAAAGTTTTCTAAATCATTGTAGGCAGCAATACTGTGGTGATGCTCACAGAGAATTTAGTTATTCAGTTTGTTAGCCACCTTATGGTGGTTATAGAAGCCCATTCTCTGATTTTGTAGGCTGCAGAAATCTAGGCTAATAACTCTGAGTATTTCTTCCCTTGAGGACTTGCTGTAATTTTCTAATTTGGAGTACCTTACTCTTGTTCTAGGAATATGTTTCATGTTGTTAGATTACAATATTTGTGAGGGCAGTTATGGTTTGTTGTTGCTTTTAAATTAATTTTGTAACACTAGAAATAGCATAAAGAAAAAAGAAAGTATATACTATTTATGTTGAACTTGACTTAACATTGTGGTTATTACAGGCAAATGAGTTTTAGGTTAAAAATAACTTACTTTGCACTGTTAGTCTTGTGATTTTTAATAATTAAGCAGTTGTTTTTGCCCATACTTTGAAATGTCTTCGTTTAACAGAATCCTTTTGGCTTGCTTTTATCAGCTACAGATGCTAAAGAGAGGCAGCACTGGGTTAGCAGGCTACAGATATGCACACAGCATCACACAGAAGCTATTGGAAAGGTATGACTGATGCTCTCATGGGCAAAAATCTGCCTGGTGGTAGAAGTAGTTGCAAATAGAACTTCACTGTTATTGAAGCCCTTCCATTTTGGGAATGTAATTTTTTTTTCTTTTCTTTTTTTAACTAACTCCTTACTTTTTTCTAAAAACCACACAGCAGCCCACAGATACATTTAGGGTGAATTCCCATGTTTGAGAAAAAAGTCCTCAACACTGTATCTGAGTACTGTTGTTTCCATTTGCTAACTGTGTGGTGGGTATGTGTATAGTGTATTTCATAGAACCTCCTGATTGCCATAACACCTGCTCTGATACCTGAATAAAATCTTGCTTTTGAGTTACAATCAGCATGTAGCTGGTTTTGTTGTAAGAGATAAGTTGAACTAATAGCTCTAAATGCAATTCCGTTCTTTTAAATGTCAGCTCTATCTCTCCAGGATCTATTAGGAGTCAATTGCTGGTGCTGTTGCAGATCAAGGATTGATCTTCAAGTCAGAGAAGTGATACTTACTGATCAATCTCATTTCACAGATTGTTCTTAATTAGACTATAAAAGAGGGCAGCTAGAAGCAGACAGTGGAAAATATTTAGCAGTTGCTACTAATGCGTTATTAGGGCTTTGCCATCTTTTCTCACTCTATAAAAAATTAAAAATTAAACTGTTCTGCTGTATCTTTCACATTAGAACATTTGCTAATTGGTTATTAACATTTGGTTATTAGGATTAATTGTAAGTGTTTCTCAATATGCTTATTTATTCACTAGAACAACCCTCCTCTGAAATCTCGCAGCTTCTCTCTTGCATCCCAAGGAAGTGCCAACTCTCCAGGTGTGCAGAGAAGACCCAGCCAAAATGCAGTTTCCTTCTTCAGTGTTGGACATCACAGATTGCCCACGGGAAAAAGAGTTCCCATTATGCAGCCAGATCACCTTGTAGATGTTAGAGAGGTTTGTATGCCTTGGATTCCCGTACAGTTTTTTGAGAGAGCTGTGGTGTTATTTGTAAGGTGTGGAGAAACCTGCTGTTCTTAGTTGGATATATTGTCAGTAGCATGTCCTAAGCTGTTATTGCACAGCTGTGTGAGGATAAGTAACTTGCCCTGGCTAATTGTAGAAGTACATGGTGTATATTCAGTGATTTCTGTACTCTGCAGTAGTATCCTGATGTTGAAGGTAGAACCGTGTTCTCATCCTTACAAATCATAGCCCTACAAGTGACAAGGGAATATCTTTAAGGGATATACCATCACATACTGTGATGCTATTGTGCACTTTTCTTCCCTTGTCAAGCTATAGAAGAACTGACTAAGCTGTGCTTGTATTTCTTATGACTAAGGAGAAGTTGGTCATGATTGATACTTCAGAATGCTAATTCCATTTTCTGGTATGCTGATTCATTTAGACAAATTGTCTAGGGATGGGTGTGACTGAACAGAGAGCAATTCAGATGCTTGCTTGTTTTTCACTATATGTTCAGGTATAATGTATTTTGGGAGAAAAATCCGGAAGTAATTACCTTTCCATCTTGACTGACAGAACAGACTGACTAGTGGTTGATTTTAACTTGTGAATATATCCAGGGTGGATCTTGCCTATCTAAAGGTCCTGCATTGCAAACTTGTGTTACTTAGTGGTAGCATTGATGTTAATTAGCATTTTAATGTTAACTGTAATTAATGTGGTGTGATACATTTCTTGGCAAAAGTAAATTTCTAATGGAGGGTTTTTTAATTTAGCAAATTAAGATACAGGAAGTGTGAATAGCTAGAAACTGAACTCAGACAAATTGGAATAGAAGAGTGCTGTATAATGTGAGCCTCATTAACCTTAAAATATGTGGCTGAGTGCTGTGGTAAGTTCTCCAGTAACTGGGTGTTGCAGATACTTTCACTGGTATGGCATGATGTCATTGTGCCTTGATTTATATCAGCTACTAAGGTGTAATTATTCAGTAGTTTACACAAGGTGACTCCCTCTTTAAACCTTAGAGTCTGTGAATCTTTTCCACAGCAGACTGTTCTTGCAGATGTCTTACAAAAGGGTAATTGCTACCATCCTGTTTTTATCCTCTTAGAGCAGTAAAGTCTCCTATAGTGCTAATGCAGAGACTTCTGAGGTGCTGCTGGGTACTCAGGAAAATAAAAATGTTTCAGAAATGGCTTTTTCACTTTTTGGATTTTCAAACACCATTATGGCATGCAAATTTTCGGGGAGGAAAGAGGAGTATGTGTGAGCTGGAGCACTGAAGCAGTGGCTTGAATCCTGTAATTGGGATAAAGTGGAATGACTTTTCTTGGCATTGCAAAAGAGCACAGGAAGCTATTCATGCTCTTTTGGTTGCTGCTGAGTTTGGTGACACAGCATGATTATTTATCAACTTAAAAGCTTTAGACTTGTACAGATGAAGTATCCTCAGTAATGCTGACTCTTCTAAGTGTTAAAGTTAGTTTGCTTGCCTTTTTTAAGCTAAAATGCTTGTTGGATACAATGCCTACGTTTTAGTAGATATAATTAAAATGATGAGGGGCAGGTATGTGCCTGTTACCCCTGAGCATGGTTCAGCTTGAACACTTAGAAATTAATTTTGAAAGCTCTGGGAAGAGCAACTTCTTTCAAAGAATCTGCTACGTTGTGACCTTCTTTGATTTTCCCATGAATCACACTATACCTGAGTATCCCTTGGCAGTCCCTTTCTCTTTAACTTGGATTCAGCCTTGTTCTTGGCTGAATATGTGTCACGATGCTGACATGGTTACTGTGCAAAGCAGGAGGTTTAAGAAGATCGTTTTGCTAACTTGCACTAAATGCAGGTGTCTGTGTGTTTGCAAAGTGAAAACAATAGCCTGTGTATTTTTCCAAGATTTTGAATTTTTAGTCACTGTGCTTTTCTTCTCTTGAGACTATTTTTTTTTCCAAAGCTGAGTGTACAGTTAAGAGAAACCTTAAGACTGTTCAGAGTGTGTTCTTTGAAAGGGAAGATGTGTCTATTTGAGCTTCATAGCTAAGCATAGCATGGCTTGTCCTATTGTCTGGCCTGATCCTGGAATGAAGTGCTTGAGGCCTACCTCATGGTGAATTACTAACAGTAAAGGTCACCAGAAGGATTGTGGTGATTTGTCGACTAATTATCTGTAGGGTTTTTGTGGGAGCTTCTTTTTAAGACAACACACTTTTTTGAAGTTGGAAAAAAACTGCACACAAAGGCTTTCATCAGCTTGTGACTGGAGAAAAATGAGACGCATGTTGTGATAGCAGCTGGTGTGTTTGCATAGGCAAGGCTATCTGTAACTAAATGTTTTAGTAGCTTTCTGCTCTGTTGCTCTTAGTGTATGCAAAAGCTGACTCTGCACAGTTAACATCACTTTTAAAGAGCCAATGCTTTGTAAATTCACACCTTTGAATGCTACAGAGCCAAGCCCTTAAAAGTTCCAAAGATCAGTACTATGAACTTGGATGAATATAGGATCCTTAACTATTTAATAAAATCTTAAAAGCAGTTCCTGGGATTGCAGGTAGTAGTACTGAAAAAAAAATCAGTGAGATACTGCTAGGATTAGAAATTACATAATTGGGGTGCAAAAGCTACCTAATGCCATAGCAGTTAAGAAACCTTTCTTTAAAGGTTTCTTAAAGAAATTCTGCTGCTGCTCTGCTAAATTAATCTGTCCTTACATTTACCTTCACTATCAGAACACATAATGAGTGCAGATCATGCTGTCCAGTTATGTGGGTGCTGCTTGTTGTTCCTCCCCAGAAAGGAGACTAGCATGTGTAGGAGTTTGCTTTCATCCCTGATTCAAAATCAGGTAATATTTTGTTTCTGTGAGCATGAAGAGGAAAGTGCTGTTTGATAGCTGATGTGCTTTGCCCCTGTTCCTCACGTGGGCAGATGTGCTGTTGCAGATTCTGTGATCTAGGTGTGTGGAGTTCTGTGTGAAGGAGAAAAGGAGCTTGGGGGAGGGCAAGGGGAACAACAACAACAGGACAGGACAGCTGCAATTTGAACACAGAACGAAGGTGAAAATCCTGCTGGCTTTTCTTCCCTCCTTGGAAAGTAAGTGCTGAGACAGTGATAATAAGTGTGGTGTCAGTGCAGACAATAAGTGAAGATCCTTTATGGTTTGAGCCAAAATGAGTACTTTTACTCTGTTAAGGTACTGTACCTCAGATTGTAGGAAATGAAAAAATCTTGATACCCACAGACAGTAGATGCTATTCCTATCCTCTGTGTAGAGCACAGAGCTTAATTACTTCTCACACAGAGTGCATGTGGGTGATGGCTTAGGATTTTAGCTTTTATATTTCATATATTTGTAATCCTGAAATTCCTCTCTCACCCCCATCCCTATCAACTAGGCATGAAAGTGTTTGATACTTACTGCAACAAGTACCTTGTTCAAATTCCTCTTTGCCTTTTTTTTAAAGTCACTTTGATATTCTTCTGCGTGTTAATAAAGTGCCATGTATTTTTGTGAGTAGATTCATCATGCATTTAATGACTCTATAACAGTAGTAGTTCTCACAGTCAAGAGAAAAAAATACAGTTAATTTTACATGTATCTGTTACCTTGTGGTTTTATTATTGTCCTGAAACCATTTGAGATCCTCTGTGTGCACAGCTGAACAGGTATCACACAGCCCTTCTACCACCTAATAAGTGGCTGTTTTGTTTGACAGATGATGTCTCAGGCTGAGGGCCAGCAGAGAGACTTGATCAGGAGCATAGAATGCCTTCCTGCCTCCGGTCACCTTACATCCTTGGATCAAGACCTACTGATGCTCAAAGCAACTTCCATGGCAACCATGAACTGCTTAAATGACTGTTTCCATATTCTCCAGTTACAACATGCTTCTCAACAAAAGGGATCCTTACCAGCAGGTGGGTATAGGTGCTCACAGAGAGCAGAACTCTGTAACAAATGCAGATCCCTTCCTTGCAAAAATGTTCATTCCACTAACACGTGGGCGAAGGAAACTGCTGACTCTCTGATTTCTTGTGAATTTTTCCAGACCCCAGCTTGTGTTGGTGGAACTCTGTGCCTGTTGAATATATATTTTTTTAATCATTTATTCTATTAGGAAGTCTGTGGCAGCAGCTGCATAAATGTAACATCCAATTGTTGTACAATGTCTCACAACAGAATAAACTACGTAAGGCACCCCAACACAAAGGCTGCCTTTGGCATATAACTGTAGTAGTGGAGGGGGAATTGTATGGGATTGCAGATTTTAGGACATATAGTGTCCACTATAACTCTGCCAAATGTCATGACTTTTAATTCTTTTTTGCACACCGAATACCTGTTATTAGTATTTACATGTGTGCAGCTTCCATTTCCAGTTAAGCATTAAAATACAAAACTCTAAATTTGCACTGGTTGTTACTAATACTGTTCAAATATCAGTATTCTTGTTTTGAGTTAGTGCCTTAGTCTAAACCATGGTCTAAAGACAAGTGTTGTATTCTATTCTGAGGCCAGAATGGACTTGTAGGTAGATGAAAATTGCTTAAAGGTTGGGAACAATAGAAAATCTCTTCTAATAAACTACTGACTACCCCCACAAACAAACAAAAACCCCCCAAACCCTACTGCTCATGGGTGTGGAATATGTGCATTCGCAGGCAGCAGACAAATATGTTGCCACGTCTGCACAATTGATCACTTCTATGCAAGTAGGAGCTTAGTGGGATTGTTCTGCCTGATTCACGTGCAGCGTACGGAATTGAATGTGGTCGTGCTTGTTTGTAAATTCTTCTGCATCTTATTGTGCCTTTTTTCATGTGTTTAATTTGTGGCTTTTTGTGAGATTTATAGGATTTTCAAATGCTTCTCTTGCACAACAGATCAGTAGATATAGTAAGTATGTAACAAAAGACACACATAAGTTGTCTCTCCCCTTATCTGTCCCATATTCCTCTCATATTTCTGGTGCCTGCTTTGCCCGGGAATATTATTTCAGAGCTGTAATTAATTTAGCTTCCAAGATGAAAAAAATGTTATATAAAAGTATTAAAACTATATAAATAGTGTTTGTGATTCTGAAATCACCAGAGGCATTAAAAGAGAATATGTGAATAGATTGACTTAAATGTTTTGCTGTATTTCAATTCAAAAATTCATTTTAAGCACAAACTGGTTGGCAACTCTTGAGATATTTGTCTGAACTCTGAAGTTATGCTGAAAACTCTTCCTATTCTCTGTGAATTTTTTGACTGTTAATGTGTAACTGTGGGAGATGCACATCAGAAGTATTTTTGTTTTGGCATTTTCACATATGCACTACTAAGGTGCATATGTGAAGGATTTTTTGACTTGTATCTGGGGACATAAGTAGGGTCCAATGAGCACCACTGTAATAACTTAAGAAGATCGTTTTGATTTGGGGTTTTTTTTGACAAGTGATGTAGGTTTTTAATTTTTTAAACCATGCAGGGAAAAGCTTTAATTCACTGACTGTTATTCAGCTGGTATCTGCCTGTTATGGCTGAATCTAAAAATACTGCTTGATCATGTCCAAGTCTTGAAGATTTCCAGTGATATCCTGGGGAGATGGATGGAGAAGAGAGGATCAGCAGATTGGATGATGCATTACCAGGGCCAGAGTTAAAAAGAGACCATTAAAAGAATGCATGTGTCTTTGTGCAGACTTCCATCTGCCCCCTGCTGTGGCCTTTCTCAAGACACTGTAATACATTTGTTCCTTTCAAGAGTTGCCAAGAACTTTTTAGAATTATATTTTTAAAAATCCTTATAGCTGAGATTTCTCCTCTTGACTAAGGAGGGATACTTCTGCTTCAATTGGTGGAGCCAGGCTTAAATCCAAGGATTAAAAATACTGCAAGAGTGCCAGTTTGCTATAGATTGTTAGATGACAAAAAAACCCACAACAAACAAACAAAAAAAACCGGAAAATAAAATAATCACAAGACTGAAAATGCTGCCCCAACACATCAAAATGTATTCTGAATCACAAACTTAAAGATGAACAAGAAAGTTCCACCTATTAGCTTTTGTGCAAAAACAATTTGCAACTCTTGAAGAAAAATGTAGGAAGTGAAAACTCAAGAGGTCAGCACTGTGCCAGAGAGGAACTGCTGACAACTATTTTAAAAACAAATTGGTGAAGACTGTAGGGGAGGAGGATGTCACAAGTGAGGAGAATGGCTTATGCCTATGCAAAATAGCTGAGAGCAGATTTGTATATGCTTTTCCAGTGGAAGAGAAGTCTTAAGGTGGTATCTTGTCCATTCACAAGGATTAAGACACAGCTGGTAGCTCAAGTCTTTCAAAAATACCCTCTTAACAGCAAAAACTAAACAGAAAATGTAATAAATAAGGTTATTTAGGTGTAGTTGATAGAAAATATTAAAGGGAAGCTGTTGGGTAAATTCAAGCTAATACAGAGGCAGAGATTGTGGATTAAATGCAGCCTAGAACATGCAGTTAGAGATTAGTATGTTGAAAGTTATAGCTTAGAAAGCAGATGTCATGGAGAGGTTTTTAAGACAAGTAAAACCTTTTCAAAAAGGTGCAATAGCAACATTCTGAGCATCTTATTTTTTGACTTCTTTGAAATTTCTGTTTAAATAGCTTTAATTTAGTGTGGTGAGGAATTCTTGTTTCTTACAATGTAGTGGATTAATGGGTAATGGAGGATGAAAATAAACTACCTGGCTGTGGAAAAGTTGTCTTGTCTCAACAGCAAAGCTGGACGTTTTTCCTGTATTTTCCTGGTGGAAATGCTGCTGTTTATCTGAATTAAGCTTATTCTGCCTGTTTTGGTTGAGGATGTGATCTAGTTGCAGGTAGCAGGGGTCTGGAAATAAAGGATTGTGTATCACGTGGGAAGAGACAACAGACACCATAGTTTAGGTGTCTTAGTATAGCACGGGGAACTGCTATCTGGTGGTAGAAATTCAGGTTTCTTAATAATTCCTGTGTTTGCAATCCAGCCAAGATGGTGTGTCAGTTTGTGTATTTTTCAGTAAAAACTGATTGGAATCACCTGTACATTTATTGCCCTTTGAAAAAGAATGGAACATTTGTATTATTAATGAGGAACCTGACCGGTTCTGATAAATTAACTGGGAGTAACTAGAGATGCTGGGATCATCAGGTGGGTAATAGCTTTCCAAGCCCTGCAGGTTGGGTTTGTTTTTTTTTTTTTTTTTGACAGCTATTATTTATTCAACAGTGTGTGCCTGCCTTCTCTGCAGCTGAGAAAAGACAAGCACCCTCTCCAGAGAAAACAGTGGCAGCAAAACTTCTGCTTTAGGTCTTTTTAGTCTAGAACAGACCTGGGTTTTAGAAGCTGATAAGTGGAAAGCTGTTAGTTTTTTTTTTTTTAATTTTGGTACCAGTTAAAGAAAAGTGTAAGGGCTGCTTAACATTCCCATGATACTGGGCTCCTCCTGTAGTATCTGATTACACCTTTCATGACACCAACTAGTTTCTCCAGTCCAAGTTGCATGTATTACAGCTCGCCAATCCCAGTGTTTGTGCTAATGATCACTGAAGGTGGTGTCTCATTGCACCACCTTTGTTTAGTGGCTGCTGGAGGCATTGGCTGCAGGAGGAATTGGCTGCTTTCGGCTTGTTCCATAAAAAATAGTTCTTTTGTTGGAAACTGCAATTTACTGCCCTTGCAGAGGATGAGCAAGCTTCAGCGCAAACTTTCCTTTGCTTCAGGAACGACGATCAGTTGGCTGGAACCGAAGATCTCCCTGGCAAACCACTTCAAAAATGGAGCAGCTCAGAATTTCCCAGCAGAGATAAACAAGCCAGCATCTGTCAGAGAAGAGCAGTCCATTGCAGAGCCCTGCCAGCTAACAAGGGTAAGGTAATGTGACATCCCATTTCTGTGGGGAATTATTTGGAGGAATACCTGTAAATGTTTCAATCATATTATCTGAAACTGATTTAACGACAGTTATTGTCATGGCTAGTTATGTAGGAGGAGGAAGTTGCAGTAAGCGAAACTCTCTACCTTGTTTATTCAACAAATTTTTGCTGCTTTATGTAACTTGCTGTCAAGTGGAGGGAGCCAGTTGGGGTGGTAATGCAAGACAATGAAATAGGGTTTTTGCACTTCATTATTTACTTGTTTTAGATAAAATGCAAGGGCATACTGCCTAAATAAAATTTGTGACACTCTCAAAATAGGCCCAAGAAGAACTGCCTAAGCAGACAAAAGACAAAATTGCTGGTCTTCAGCTCTTACATTTCCCTTTCTTTTCTAGGTCTTGTTGCATCTGTTTTTCTTAATCTGAGCAACTCTCATCATTTGACTGCAGGGTGGCTTAATGCATTTGAAATACAGTTACAGTCTGTATCATTTTCAGCTACAGTCTGTGTCATTATAACTGACAAAATGGATTTGAATTGCAAAACACTGAAGTAAAAAACCAGCAGGGATTATGATGAAGAACATGTTTTCCTAACTAAGCTAGAAAATCATAATTACATCCTCTTTATGCTAGTTGGTTTCACACAGTTGTTTGGCTGAGACTGTGTAACTGTGAAAAGATAATGTGCTGTTTTATGTGTCTGCAATAGTACTGGGCTGTCTTAGAGCAAAATTGAAATGGAAAGGATTTTTTTCAATTGCTATAGTTTATGGATTTTTAAATGGGTCAGAGTAGTTACTGTTAAGTTAAAAAAGAAAAGATGAAACAAAACTAAGAGCTTTCAACTAAATCACTTAATTCCTTCCTTTCAGTAATTAAGCTAGTCACAGTTTGAGTATTTAATGTGCTTGAGATATGACTGGTGTTATCACTCCCCACGGGTATTTTCAACTCTCTAATTTCTGGAAGCAGAACAGCATAGTGTTCTTGGAAAGGAGTCACCTATGTGATACTGCACTTGTCGTCAGGATTTCAGCCCTGTGTGAGGGCTTGGCCCCCTGTTTTTGGTGTTTGAGTGCTCATAAATCTGCCTTGAGGGCAGCTGCTCCAGGACAAAGGGCTTTGCTTAGGCAGAGGCATATTGCTGCCTTCCTGTGGCATTCAGTGCCTCTCCCCTCTGCATTTGCCTCCCTCCAGCTGTTTGTCCCAGGAGGATGCAGCTCAGAGCCCTAGGAATGCCAGCATCCCTCCTGCCTGAAGTGTTTGACTTTCTGCTTACACTGTGGTGGTTTTTAAAACAGTGCAGATATAATTTCTAGTCTGTCTGCTTTAGTTACACAGACATGGGCACCTGCAGTGTGTGTATGCCTGGGGTTTTGTTATTTTATTTAAACTACCCCAAGTTACTTTTTTCTTTCACTGTTACATATTTGCACTCACTGCAATGATGATGCTTGTGCAGCACAGCTTGTAGATACCAGGCATGATGGTAGTCATGGAACTCAGAACTAGAGTCTGATACAGCCTTTGGAATAGTGATGGCAACACTGGAAAGGCTGAAGTAGCGTCGTGGTGGAGGGGGTTATTGAGGTGGTTGGAATTGCTGCTAGGTTTTGGTTTGCTGTTTCTGTGTATGTGTTACATGCTTGACATATAACACATACACAGAAACTCACAAAATTCACAGGAATTTCTTTTAAGCTTTTTTCTTTTTTTCCATGGCCCATTTGAGAGAGGGTGAGAAATCTCAGCCTGATTCCTCCAGATGGAATCTGCACTGAGTTATCTTCATATCCATTCAAATTCTTCAGCTGTTGTTTGTCTTGGGAGTAGATTCCATTGTGTTGCTCTCTGCAGGGGTTTATTTAGTGTTTTTTCATACATGGGCAGTTAAATACAATATGAAGTCCTTTTTGAATACTGTCTGGCCAGTTACATCTTTGAGCAAAGTTTATGGCTCATATTCCAGGAACCTGAAGAAATAAATCCAGATGAGGAGCTGGAGGATATCTGTGATGATAAAGAAGATGACCTAGGAGCAGTGGAAGAGCAGCGCAGCGTTATCTTGCATCTTTTGTCTCAGCTGAAACTTGGCATGGACTTAACAAGAGTAAGTAACTGAAATGTGAAGACTGGCTGCAGTAAAAGTGAAGTATCATTTAAAATTCAGCTCCTGTATTGAACAGTATTGAGTTTAGTATGAAATTGTGGCCAGTAGCAGCATCAGGACCCAAGATCTGATGTCCCAGATTGAGAAAGGTTTAGGTGAAATGTGCTGTGACCCTATCTTTTCTGTTGCCTTCTGCTTGTGTTTTCTACTGTGTTTTTGTTGCATTTCCTGTAATGGCCTGTCTTCTTTCCAGTGTTTGAACCTTAGTCTTTTCATGCTGTTTTCTTCAGCTGTCTCATATTTTTCTTTCTGCTTTCTTTCCATCGTGTCTTTTCTATCCTCATAATGCTTTTTCACACAACTCATATAACCCTACACGTGTGTCCATACTGCTTCCAAAAAGTTTTCTTTTGGTTCCCCCTTATCTATCTTTAGATGCCTGTTTATGCCTCTTTCCTATTCTCATTACTGTGTTTGCTCACAAGCAGGCAAGAACAAAGTTACACTGGAAAGAACTGGATTTAACACTTGAGTGCAGATCTCAAAAGCAAGCAGCTTGGAAAAATTAACACTCAGGTGCTGTTAGACAACTTGGGCAGCTAATCTGGGAAAATCAGGCTGCTACCAGCTTATGTTCAATTCATTCCTGTAAAGGCTTCTTGCCATAAGCACTAGGTACTTCAAAATAAAAAAATTGATTTTACAGTAGCATGGAATGAGGAAAACACTCTCATTGGAATTATGCATTATTATTTTTTTTTTAAACCTATGTTTTTTGAGCACTAGCTACATAGCCCCTAGAAACACTTGTATTGTGCAGCTTATGTTTCACAATTTGAGAGGGAAAATGAAAAGATGGTTTGGACAGGCCCTGCCATCTGTGGGTCAGACATAAACCCCTGCTGCTTAATGAGGAACTGATTAAGTCACTCAGTCACTTATATTGAAGATTGGATTTAGGATATCTTTTGCTCTTAGTTGAAACAAATTGTTGAGCCTGTCTCCCAGTTGTGACTTTTGGCTGTGCGTGGAGAATTGTGTTTATTTCAGAGGAGGCAAAGCACTGAAGTGAACAAACCTGACTTAAAAGCAGGTAATGAAATTGTTAGAATTGTACTCAACTCAATATCAGGGTACCGAAGTGAAAAAACACTTAATACTCAAGGTTAGTGTTGCAACAACATGGCAAGTGTATTCAGTTTAACTTGAATGTCTGTTAAGTCTTACCTCTGTGCTCTTTCTCTTTGAAAAAGAAATTTAAATGGATTCAAATCTGATTTAAATGGATTGTCTTGATCTCGTGGTTGAGATACTCTGCGCTGCTGTTTACAACAGTTAGTTATGTCAGTTATGTAAGTTTAGCTATGTAGCTATGTGAGGCTTGTTCCTACTGCAGAGAAGGAAAACACTGATGATATCCAAAGCCTTTCACTCTAGGGGATTGCACTTGGCTCAGGAAGGACAGGATTGCTGGTTTTTATAGTGTTGAATGTAACTGTGAAAGTATAAGGTACCTCTGCTCATGGGCACAGGATCAACCCATCCTATACTGCTTCTCATGGATGATTGTTCTAGTTGCTGTGTGGTGAGGGATTCTGCAAGCTCTCCAGAGCTGGCATAGCTTCCCAGCTTTCCTCTCCATTAGACCATACCTTTCCTAACTTCTGCTCTGAACCTTCTTTGCTGTAGTTTGAGTTCCTTCATACTTGTTTTCTCTTTCACAGGTATATGGGACACATTATCTCTTTGTAGCTCTTTCATGGTTTTGGGTATTTTTACCTGATGCTCAGTTCCTTTCAATCTCTTTAGTTCTGCTAGTACTCACTGGGCTTTTTTCTCCTTGTAAATTGCCTTTCTGGAACTTGCGATCACTGTATTTTGCTCGTATCTTACAAGAGGAACAAGAAAGCGCACTCTGAAGGTGTGGTGTCCCAAACAGGACAGAATCCTCCTCCCAAGGACTTCTCTTCTAAAATGCCTGTCTCTGTTTTCCTTACTAGGGGCTTTTGGCTTATGGCTTTTGTTTTATTTCCAGGTGGTTCTTCCCACTTTCATTCTGGAGAAGCGGTCGTTGCTGGAGATGTACGCGGACTTCATGTCGCACCCCGATCTCTTCATCGCCATCGCCAGCGGCAGCAGCCCCGAGGAGAGGATGATCCGCTTCGTGGAGTATTACCTCACCTCCTTCCACGAGGGCCGCAAGGGAGCCATTGCCAAGAAACCCTACAACCCCATCATCGGGGAGACCTTCCACTGCTCCTGGAGGATGCCCAAGAGCAGCGTGGCCACCGATGCTGGCACCAACTCCTCTGCTCGCTGCCCCTCGGAGCAAGCAACTCCGCCTAAAGACGCGGAAGGGCAAGCGGAGCCGGACTACTACACAGTGAAATTTGTAGCTGAGCAAGTGTCCCATCATCCCCCTGTCTCAGGGTTTTATGCTGAGTGTGTAGAGAGGAACATGTGTGTCAATGCCCACGTCTGGACAAAAAGTAAATTCCTAGGAATGTCGATAGGAGTGACAATGGTTGGCGAGGGTAAGTGTAAATTCTGTCCTTTTTTCATTTTAGAAGTTTGTTAAAATACTATTCATTTGATAGCAAATTTGATGTTGCATTCAAAAGATACAAGTTGTCATTGTAAGCAGCAAATTTTCATATGGGAGGAAAAAATAGAAAGGTTTATGCTTTGCCAAAAATCAGGATTATATTTGGAAATAAAATACTGACTTCTAAGCCTAAGGTCAATTACTGTGATGTAAACTGATATTTATGAATTAATTTGCATCAGACATTTACTAAATAGAAGTGTTGTTGCATTTCTCTATATTGCACTTAATATTCCTATGCACATTTTCATTTTCTTTAATGAGAAAAATTGGATCCTTTAGAGACAGAGAAGGGGAACTGCCCTCAAATTGTAATTTTCCTTTAGTTATTAGTATTTACTGAACAGGATGAGACAGCTTCTCCCACTTTGTGTCCCCTGTGTATTTTGTCCAGTACCTGGGGATTCCAGGCACTTGCATATAAACTACACTCTGGCAGAGGGAATGACCAAAGGAATGCCAGAGTATGTGAAAGGCACGTCTCTGGCTGTACAGGTAACTTCTGAAGTTGATATCTTTTGTAGGACCTTTCTCAAATCATGACTATTTTCAGAATTTCCCATGTTGTTTGTGCTGATATCTGGCACCCAGGGGTACTGTGCTTCAGAGGTATGGGCTAGGGCAAGCAGCAGTTATAGATGATGTGCTTTTTTCTTTTAAGGGCAAGAGGGAGATCTTGTGCTTTTGGTTCCTTTATAGGAATCAAACCCACGAATCTTAAAACCCAAAGAAAAATTATAGTATTTAATGAGATTCTTGACGTTTATTGCAGAAGTTACTGTCAGGAAGGAGTTGGGTTTATCTTGGCAGGGAGGTGCAGTCAGGAGAATTGTCTCTGCTTCCTGCCTTCACATTGGGTAAGGTGTATTACAGAAATGGAAAGCAGGAGTATTAGCCTTCCTCAGGATCTGCAGTTCAGGGAATTAATTTGTTATTTCCTTTTGTCAGTGTAAGTCTTGTCTTACTGTGCTCCAGAGCCATCAGTAAGAGAGTGACCAGCCCTCATATGCACTAATGCAAAGTATGTGCATAGCACGGGATTGTACTTTGTGGAACAGTATTATTGAGATAAATGTCTTTTCCCAAAAGAGACTTAGATGTACATTACTCAAGTTAGGAAAATGTTTGTATCTAGAATCTAATAAACGTCAGTCTTGTGTGAATTTTTTAATTTTCTTTTTTTTTGTATGAGGGGCTATGAGGAAAAGTAGCCAGATGCAATATTGACTATTTGTTTCAACAACTTGTTTGGCCTTTTCTGAAATGGTACTGATTTACAGATTCTTGCATTTCTTCACACAGGTGTCTTACATCTCTTGGAACACGGGGAAGAATACACCTTCTCTCTGCCCTGTGCATACGCCCGCTCAATTTTAACTGTTCCTTGGGTAGAGCTGGGAGGAAAAGTCAACATTAACTGTGCAAAAACTGGGTATTCTGCAAGTATTAACTTTCACACCAAGCCCTTCTACGGTGGCAAATTGCATCGGTGAGAACATTTTGTTTGTTTGAAATGAGATGGATCTCGCTTTTGAAGAACTGAAGCTTACACGTAGCTCTGTTTCACTCGGTGCAGTTTGAAAGTGGCACATCATTTGGGGTTTTTTCCATGGCTCACGATGTATCTTCCACTTTGCAATAGCTACTCATGTGTCATAAGAGATAAGTTAGAGGATGTAGTATTACTTCAGTGATTTAATTTGGAAACTGTTTTGTTGTTTGTCTCTCTGAAGTTAGTCACAGATAGAGAGGCTTTTTAAAGAGAGATCTGTTCAAGGTACTGTAACTATTGAAAATTTGACATGGTGATGATTGGCCATTGCCAAAAGAATCTCTTGATGGGAAGCAGCAGTGTTGTCATGGTTACTCAGTGCGCACAGGAGTTGCTATGGCAATGGTATGGATTTTTTTGTAGAGTGACCCTTGTTGTTAGGCCTCAGCTGGATGTTGGCTCCTTGGTCCTATACCTCTTTAGCTGGATAAAATAGAGGATAATGATAATGGACAGCTAGACATGTATCAGTCATGCCAAGATTACACATAAGTGCCAGCAGTTTTTTATCACTAGTGCAGATTGAGACAGATATTATGGTCTGCAGTGCTGACAGTGGTTGTGTGTCAGAGCAGTGCAACCTGGAGAAATACAGGTAATGAGAGTTTAATGGAGCAGTTCAATACTGCACCTCAGTAGTGAGTGATATAACTTTGTTTACTCTCAGCTGAGCAGAGGCAGTAATTTTGAGAATGATATTAAAATACTGGATGTTGGTATTGTCTTGTTACCACACAATGCTTGGAAAAAAATCAAGCTGTTGAAGATGTGAAGAAGTGACTGCAGAGTCTGACCAGGCTGATCTCTGGCATCCTGTGGATTCAGGCTTTCAGAGATCTCTTGGGAGGAGGACAGGGAGCCTGCCATGTATAATAGCTTTGGTGAGGTGTGGAAGTCACAGGATGAGAAGCAGCACAAAATTAAAGCTGCTTGCATGTCAGTGGCTTTTTCTGCTGTTTTCAGTAGTTGTTAGTGCATCTTAACTTCCATAGACAAAAAAAAATATATTGTAAATGTGCTTTTATTGCTCATGGTTTTTTTTTAACAAATCTTAAATTTTTGTAATGGAAAACTGTGTGAGCCACATATACTTATCAGTCTGGGTAGATAAGATATTTCTCATGAGGTTAACTTAGGTTTGAGCTGCTGGACCATGGTGTGACAGAAGTCTTATCAGCTGGCTCCTGCTGTGAGCCGGCTGTGAGCCTTCCCCCCTTACCCTGGAGATTCCCTGCAGGTCTGCTTTGGCTGGCATCCTTTACCTCTGTGCTGGGAGGTCTCACCTGTGATACTCATTTCATTGCTTGAGAGATAAATTTCTCTATTTTGGTGCTACAACTGGGGAGGACAGGTAGGTGCAGGCACAGTGTGAAGTGACCAGTGTGTGTGGAAGAAGAGAAGTGGCATTTGTGTCCTGTGCTCCCCTTTCCTCTGAGTGTGACACTGTGCAAGGTGGGAGCACAGAAGTGCTGCTTTCCACTCTCCAGGATGCAGTTGTTCAAAGGATGTCAGAGCAAGCTGGTGGTGTGCAAGTTAGCTGTCCTCAGCTGCACACAATGGAAGTGTGGAAGGAGATGTAGCCTTTGCTTTGTGTGAGCACTGATGAAATGCAGGAGGGCTGGGAAGTGGTGAGTTTAGGGGGGTTGTGTACAGGTAACTGCAGTTTAATTGGAGCTAGAGATAGTATCCTTTGTGAATCCTGCAACACCTTACAAGTGAGAATATCTCTGGTTTGCATAGTGCACACACCCTTCTATTTGTTTCTAGGAGAAAAGTTTGAGACTGGCAATTTGCTTGCCAAGCAATGCTCAAAAACTGGGTCAGGATGAATTGGATGTCAGGAGGTCTTTGTACAGGTCTTGAAAATGAGAAGAAAAATATGCACCAGTGTGTGTAATTATAGTGATACTTGAGTGTTATGCAACACTTTGAATGAACACTGCATGTTAGAAAGACACTTTCCTTGTCTTGTTATTGGCAGAGGTTTCTGTGGGAACAGACAGAGAACAAAAGCAGTTCTCCTGATTCCTAGTTTCCTACCTTGCTTTCTGCCTTTGTGTGTCTGCTGCTTATGTGAGCAACATGAAAGTGAGACCACCTACATAAGGAGAAGGTTGAAATGCAAAGATGTGAGATGAAGTGCCAGGTAGTGAGATATATTCTTGCTGGAAAGTTTAGTTTTTATTTTTTAAGTCAGAGCTATGTATCTGATGTGATACTTCAAGTGGAAATGATCAACAGCTTGTTCTATGTGAATCAGCCTGTGGTAGTTTCTTTTTCATTTTCAATTTCCTCAAGAGGCTTGAAACAAGCTGAAGCCATAAATGGAGTTTCCTGGGTAACATGAAGAGAACTAGAGCAGTGAGTGAAAGTCAGTTTGCTCTTTGAGCTTCTCCACACGAATGCAATTCAAATAACTAACATTTTTCAAGACAGTGTGACAAGTCTGCAAACTCATTCAGGGTTGAGTGATTATGCAAGGAGTAGTCCTCAGGTTTCTTCAGCTATGGCTTTTAAAAAATAAATTTCTTTCCTAGAGTCACAGGTGAAGTGAAGCAGAACATGACGAACACGGTGGTGTGCAGAGTGCAGGGGGAGTGGAACAGCGTGCTTGAGTTCACCTACAGCAACGGGGACACCAAATATGTGGACTTGACAAAGCTCTCTGTGACAAGGAAACGAGTCCGGCCCCTGGAGAAGCAAGGCCCCTTTGAATCGAGGTAGAGTATGTACTTGCTCTTGTCTGACCCTTTTTGTTCTAAGCAGTCTGGTGAGTGCCTTAGGAAAACCTGCAAATGTAGATAGAATTTGTGGCTAGTGCATAGCAGCAGTGATCCTATTTTTATGTTTTATAAAAATAAAAATCAAGAGGAGAAAAATGTGCAAAACCCTAGTGCAGGCATATGGTTGTTTATTTTACCTCCAGTTTATGAACAGAAGTGGTTTTTTGTGCTCACAAAGTGCTTACCAGAGAATAGAATCTCTCTATTAGTTTTGTTTTCAACCATCAGCTACACAGCAGGGTAGCTCCTGACATCCTCACAAGAAGCTGCATGTTGAATAACACTCCTAGCTAGCAGCTTTAAAGGGTTTGCAAACAAACCTTAACTTGGCACTGCCAGAATCCCAGAGCCCTTCCTACGTGCTCCCAGTTGCTGGTGTAACTCTGAGACTTGGCCATGAGCCCTTACCTGCACTGCAATGCTCTGACCTGGGCTGGTTTGTCGTGTGTAAGTGGGGAGAGTCCTGCTGTTCCACAGTGATCCTGCAGTTTGAGGTGGCTGACTGGGAAGCCTTTGGAACAGTAAGGTTACCAGTTTATTTTGTAGGAGGCTGTGGCAGCATGTGACAGAGTCTCTGCGGGATGGAGACATCGATAAGGCTACAGAGCACAAGCGAGCCCTGGAAGAACGGCAGAGGAATGAAGAGAGACTTCGTGCTGAAACAGAAACACCTTGGTGTACCAAATACTTCCTTAAAGATGTAAGTTTCCAAGCAGTTACCTGCTGTTGATGAGGATAGAAGCAGAGCTGTTATGCAAGCAGGGACACATATGGGTCTGTGTCATATCAGAATAGAGTATTTGGCCTTAGATCTTACAGTTTAGCTTTGTGGGATCCATAGGAGTAAGGTGACATAAGAATTCCTAAGAATTTTAAGGTGTGACTTGAGTCTCCTCTTTGTAAATGCTTGGATTTTGCATCAAAATGTTTTCCAGTTTTCTGGTCCTATTACTTTTACCAAGCACTTCCTCGATGGCACATGGAAAATAGTTTTGCATATACACATGTAAGCAGACTGTAACAGTAAATACCCAAAGAAAATAATCAGTAGTACTAATTTTGCTGAGATTATGTGTTTATGTACCCAACATATTGTTGTTAGCAAGAAGGAATGTGAGTTCATTCTCAACTTAACACTTTTTTTTTTCTTCTACATTACATTTTGGATAGAGCTTATTTGTTCAGTATCTTAACCTGTACTTCAGTAATAGTAATAATATAATAAGACTTTTAACAAGGGGAAGTGTAGCCTGTCCAGGAGGATTGGGGAATGATAACTTTGAAACAGGCTTTTCTTGTGATCCATGTGAGACCTTGCTTGTGTAGAGACCTTTGTTGAGCCCTTTGCAGTGGAGAGTTCTTGAGTAAAATTAATGCTGTAGTCATTTAGATTATCCTTACAGTGAAAGCTTTATCTCTTACACTGCAGTAATGTAATTTCTCCTCTTCCCATAGCTGTGATCTAGTAAGGGTTTAGAACATAGGCTAAAAGGTTTCTTTGTCTTGGATGTATTCCAGGTTTGTTTTTTCAAATTCAGGACTAGTTCCCATGAAGGTTTTTGTTCTCTAAAGCTGTGTTAGTATGATTAGCTCAAAATTAGATAGTTGTATTGTTAGTATTGTTAGATTTGCAAAAGGTTAAATTCTGTTGCTAGTCCAGGATACAGATGTACTCAGAAAACATTTAAACGTGATCCTGAGCATTGCATTTCCAGGTAAGCAGTTGGGCTGAGATAGAGCTGATAATCCTGAGTAGCTGCCTCTCTGCTGGCTGCTTACTTGGCTTCTGAAAGTAATTTGGATCCCACAGTTGGGAAGAGTGGCTTTTTGACTGGGTTAATGACAAGTGCAGTCTGCTCCCAGAGAGTGCAGGGGCTGGGCAGGAGCCTGCACGTGTTCTGCAGCAGTGTCAGCCCCTGCAGGGCTGATCTCTGTGCCTCAGTCTGTGGGAGTTAAAGGTACCAGCTCTGTCCCTCTGCTGTTCACAGCTGTCAGTCTAACAGCTGTACGAAGGCAGCTCTGCCAAGGCAGTGTCTTTCTGATAACCATACTTTCTCTTTGAATTGCAGGGAGATGGCTGGGTTTACCATAAACCCCTCTGGAAAACAGTCTCTGCCACACAAACTCAACAAACAGACAGTAACTAGAAAAAAGCTGCTTTAAGATGAGTTTTCTGATTTTCCTCTCCTTTTCCTCTGTCTCTCAGAACACAGTAATCACACTGAGTGTCCCCTTTTTATGTAATTGTGCAAGTTTAAATGAGCATAAAGAAATAACTATACTAGGGCACTTTAAAGCTATTAAAGAAAGGTAAAATCCAAGTTGTAGAGGCAAACCTGCCAGGTACATTCAACCAACTTGTTTTTTTGTATGATCCAAGAGATTTTATCTGCATTGTGTAAGATTCTTCCAAGTAGATCTGATTGCAAAAGCTGCCTAAGAGAAGAAGGAACCTGTTGGATTTTAGAGTGACATAGGAACTCTTTTGGAATCTGTGTCAAGCTCTTTAATCACTGAAACCTCCTCAGTACACATGTAGACAACAGCAACAGAAAATTGCTGCTTTTATGCCCAGTAATTAACCTTCTTGGCAAAAACTGGAGGGGTGTTTGGAAGATGTGCCTGAAATCAGTATTAAGAAGCAACTGGATCATGACGACCTTTTCTTCAGAGAGAACACGTGCATGCATTGGAGGAATATGGGATGTACGTAGAGACTACTTTTCTTTTTTTATGGATTTATAAAAGCAATTAGAAGTGTAACCATGGAGAAATTTTTCCTCTGAAACGTTTTAATATACTTGAAATAGTTGACTTGAATTGGAAAAGTAATTTGAACGCTTTTCAACTCTCATTTTATTAAATCTTTGAGTGACTGGTTTTTCTCAAGTTATAATATAATGAGATCTGGCCTGTTTTTTCTCCTCTAACTTCTCTTCCTGAGGACTAAGGCTTTCAAAATGAACAGAAAACGTACAGTTTTGTATTTAAATTTCTCTGCCCATCTGATAGTTTCAGAGATGAAGTATCAGTGTTACAAACTGTTCTTTGGGTTGTTTTGTTTTTTCTCCTGTGGTGTTGTTCAGAACAAAGCAGTGAAATGTGACCTTGAATACACGAACTGTAGGCCCTGGTTTTTATGCCCTTAGCATAAAAAAACCCAAACAAACATCTGATTATGCTGAGGACTGAGTATTGATTTGAAACGCAATCAGATATCAGGAAACTGTATTCAGGTACAAACATCCTTTTTTTTCCCCCCCTCCTTTTTATAAGTATTTTATTGAAGTCTAAGAATTGCTGGCAATTAAGAATAGTACTTACTACGGCTTTCGTTATTGTTGTAACTACGAGCTACCTTAATTTTTCCAACAGTGGTGCCTTAATCTGTTTTTTCTTCTGATGTAGTCTTCCAATCAGTGTATGTAACATTATCTGCCACTTCCCAGCCATGGCAATGGCTGCACCTGATCCAGCATTATGAGAACTCACAACTGTGTGATCTGGTAAGATGTTTTCCGTAGAGAAGATGCAATTGTAAGAATGCATCAGAAGGTTAAAATAACCATGTTAACTTTCAACACAAACTGAAAATCATGCAAAAAAAAAAAAGTTGGGTTTATGCACAACTGTTTTGATCCTCTTGTACATTTTTTTTTGCTGTGAAATGCACTGAGATCTCAATGCAAGTCATAGTCCATTTGTGAGAAGTGGGGGGGGGGATAATAAAGCTACAAAATGATTCATTTGTTCTGTCTGGTTTCCTAGAGATCAGGTGACCAGGAAAGAGTAGGTGGTTGTTTTTTTTCATGCTGGAGATCTGTCTGGGCTTTCCTTGGTCCCAAAAGTGGGATATTTTGGCACTATGTGCTTCAGTGGTAACTGTTCTCCAGCAGAAGAATGTTTTAGGCCCTACTTGTCTTGTTTGTGATATTCTATACAACCATCCTGTTGTGATAGTTTTGGATATCCATTGGGCATTTTCATGCTTAACTGGGAATAAAAATAAATATTAAAATAGTGGGAATAGTTCCTCCTTGTTTCTGGGTCTGCGGCACATTTGGCTCCTTGGCCAATTCCAGGATTTGGGGTAGGAATCGTGGTGGCAATGTGTGCAATTCTTCCATGGTTTGTCAGTACCTGCGCCAAAATGGGGCTGGTAGAGAAACAGATTAGCACTGTGTATGTTTCATAGTTGTTTTATCCATATCACATGGCACATTTGCTTTAAACAAACAGCAAGGGGTGCAAGGCCCAGCTTTTAATATTGCACTGATCAGAGCAAAACCAAACCTTTTTCAGCTGAGCACACTCCAGGGATCAAACTTAAGGTAACTAAAATACAGGCTTACAACTCAGTCACTAAACTCAGCTTAAATTTTTGATTTGGGATTTGTCAAGGTGATGGCTGTTAATGAGACTGAAAAGCTCCCATGTTGACCATAAACCCATTTGTGTTCCTAATATAATACTATTAGTCAAGTTATTTCTCTTCCTCCCTCATCTGGTATGTTTGTGGTTTCACACTAAGAAAGCTGTTACTATTTTTGTTGTGTAAAAATAGACCTAATGCTGAAGAAATACTTTGGTACAATACATTAAATGATTTCTTTTAACATGGGGATGTTTCTAGGAAGAAAAGAAGGTAAAGCCTTTCTTTACTCAAATGATCATGAGAACTGGAATGGTTCCTGATATGGATTTAGTTGTGATGCAAATTTCTGCTTCTAGAAACAAAGGACATAGTTGAAAACAATTTAAAAAGAAAAAAAAATCTAGCCACTGAATATCCAGCTTAAATTGTAATTGTGATTCTTCTGAGAATGGCAAACACCCTGCAGAGTAATGGATGTATTTTTAACTCTGACCAGATTTGATTCTCTTGCATAACTGATGTTGTTTCCATTCTGTACCTTCTGGAGCAAAGGGAAGGGCTCAGTGCTGCTTCCTGTGTAGATACTTGCTAGAACCACAGTGTGTTCCAACAGGGAACATGGCAAAATAGGACATTGGCTTATGTTACTGTCTGTCTTCTTGGCTTGATTGGGCCCCACTGGAGTTAAGAGCAGAATTTTCATTGATCTCAGTGGTTTTAGGCTCCCTGAATCATAAACAGATCTTGGATCTTAAATTTAAGTGGCTGTCCTTAGAGGTGCTGTGCAGCCTTGCTGCTGCTCATAGAAAACAGAGTGCAACAAGTCAGTTCTGTTTAACACAGGCATTCAGGTGTGTAATCCTGATGGATTTGTGTTTTATGGAAAAAAATGCACTATGCTAATAGGGTTGTTCAATATTTTAGGCATGGGTAGGGGAAAACAAAGTTTTTCAGTATATTTGTAGTATGAACTGTCAAGCCTAGGATGAAGCGTGTTTCCCCAGGAGAAGTTGGATTTCAGCCATCAGAATCAGAGATGCAGCCTTCAATGTCTGGTTTGCACAGGCTGATCCCCCTCCATCCCTGTCACCTGTGGGAAGAACAGGTCAGAGTGTCTTTTGAATGTTTTTGAGCTTGGAAGAACAAGTGAACGCATTCATTAGTGTGTCCAAACAACTTGTTGTGGAATTCTGCACAAAATACTATGGGAAGGAAAGATTGGACAGTCTGGGGGGGTTTGGTGTGTTCCTGTAGTTTTTTATCTCCATGGCAGAAAAGCTGCCCCCTGCTCTGTTTCTCTTGTGCTAGAGCAGTGGTTAATATATTAAAGAAATGTGGCTGAAGTCAGGTGGGTTGGAAAAGATGTATTTGTGGGGAACTGGGGAGGGTGTGCTTCAAGACAAAAGGGTTAACTTGAAAAATCGTGAGGTGTCAGGAGGTAGCAGCCAGGTGAAGATTAGTGAGAATGACAAGTGTGGTCACAGTTGCAGATGGCATAAATGGTAGCTAAGCAAATTTTTTGTTATTTGGATTTGGTGCAACCTGATTCATTCCCCTTCTGTCCTTCTTTAAAGTGTTTATAGACAATTTGTTTCTAGGCTTTTAATTTAGCAGCTGTAAAAACAGTCCAGGGAGATGGAAGCAATAGCTAGAGAAGAAAAGGTTTTTATATGGGTTAGTGCTGTCATAGCTGAGCACTTAAGAGAATCAAACCAGCCCTGCAGATCTGCTTCCCTGCTGCACATTGAGGAGCCTTGGCTGCAAAAAACTTGTGGCTGTTGCATGGTTTGCTCCCTTCCCCTCTTTCTGAGCTGATCCATGCAGCTGTGTGGTGGCAAGAAATGCATTCCTCTCAGCTGCTGTCCCAAAAAATACACCTCTGTGTAGGTGTCAGGTATGGGCTTGCAGGACTTAGGGGCACCTGAGGTCTTTGCTCCTAAGGCTGGAGGGATTTACAGAGTATCAGGGTTCAGAGCAAGATGTGACTTACCTTTCCTTAATTGCTTTCCAGAATAGAGGCAGCCTGGGTTGATCTGGTGATCGTGGGAATAGAGGTCTCAGCTCAGTCTGATCGTGTTTCCCCAGGTGGGGTAACCCAGCAGGGGGGTATGAGAGTTTCCAGAATTGGCCAACACCCTTGTATTGATGCTGTTACTGTGGCACAGATCTGGCTAGAGGTGGCTGGAAACTGATGGGGGAAGGGATTGTCTAGATATCCTGCATGGAGGGTTTTTAGGGTGAAGCAGCCATGTCTACACTGGTGACTTTTTTCTCTCTCAAAGAAGCTTCACATACCCACCTGAGCTATCAACCCAGGAATTCCCCAATGAGGAAAGGTATGGTGGAGTTGAATCGTATCAGGTTTTATGAACTGGAGTATTGTGGATCTTTGGACAATGTTGCATGAGTGATTTTCTTTCTCAGCATTTCTTCCATAGAGGGTGTGGTACATCCCATGATGTCTTTTTTTTCCTGCTTCAACAGATTTTTTGTGTGTGTATGTGTAGGCCAATAAAAAGAGGAAAATTGTTTTAATCACTGCAGAGTAGGTTAGAAAATTAAACTAATGATGATAATATGGAAGGACTTGAAAAAGATAGACATGGAATTCAGGTGCTTATTAATAAAAGATTAAACATTATTATTTTAAAAAATAATAAAAGGAATGCTTTGCATCATTATACATTTTAAGTAAGTACAAAGTCAGTTCATATAATAATGTTTCACTTCAACCCAAATATTGATTCCACAGTTTGTTGTATCTGTGGGAGGAAACAGATCTTATAAATAATTTATGTACTAGCTCTTAGTTCCATTTTGAAAAACAGTGAGGTTTTTCCCCCATGAGCTAAATGCTTCTCCCTTATCCTCTTGTTCCTTGTGATGAGGGCTTTTGCTTGCCGCGTCACTGAATGTTTCTGCTCCCGTCACTGTCCTGGTGCTCCCCACCTGGAGCAGCTGTTTTGCTGGCCTCGTTGTCCATGTTGTTGTTGAGGATGTCATCACAATCCATCTGTGCCATCAGGTTGAAGCGCTCGGCCACGCAGTGGGCGGTGAGCCGAGCCTCGGGGTCGTGGTCCCAGCACTCCGTGATGGTGTCACACAGGAAGCGCATTCCCTGCAGTCACAAGGGCTGAAATTAGGATCGGAAGGCAGGAAGGAGAGGATCTAACACAGTCTAAGTGGTTTAGCACACTTCTGACAGCCTCCTGCATAAAGGCTGTTTTTGGCCAAGTTTAAGCACAGGAGGAATCAGCCTCAGTAAGTTGTGGAGGTGCTGATGCTTCCACTGGCACTGCTTGTGTTAGAGCAGCAGCCTCAGCTCTCACAGCATCTGCTCCCAAACATTCCCCAGGCTCCTTGGAAACTGGCTTGTGTTGGCTCTGAGACTTAGAACCTGTTTCCTTCCAGCCCATATTTATTTCTTGTCTCAGCCTTGCCCATTTGGATCAGAGCACCCTAAAATCAGGAGGGACAGGAGATGTGTGGACGGTGACCCATAGGCTGCTGGCTGAGCCCAGGCCTCTGGGTTTGAGCTGAGCCCTGCCTGTTACACCTGGAGGGGAGGGAGAGAGGTGGTTTTCAAAGGTAGGTTTGGAAATAATTTCTTAAATCTGACTTCTTGTTTTAGTGGCATTCTGAAATGGTGTGCTGTGCCAAGCATTCATTGCAGTGTGCAACTGAACCTTGTTCTCTTATCACATAGCAGTGTTTTGGTTGGGATGGGCTGAGGTGCTTCCCAGTTTATTCCAGAGCATATGGAGTTCCTCTCAGCTGCAATGCTTACGTCTCCCAGAAAGCTGGAGTTTTTTGTCCAGTTGTGTAGGGCTCTGAAAAGAGTCACAATATTTTGGGCCTAGGAACAGAATAAATGCTAGTATTCAGCTGGTGCTTTCCCCACTCTAGCTAGTAACACAGCTAGCACCAGAAGCTATGTTGAACCTTCCCTCGCCCATGTAATTCCATCATGTGCTATTGCTCTTGGCATCATTGTCAACTAAAGTTGGAACACAGTGGAAAAATCATTATTCTAAATAAAGCTTCGTGTTTTTCAGTGGGTTTTATGTATTTATTAATTTGCAATTAAGAGAACCCTAAAGTTTCATATGGACCCGCAAAAGAGGAAAATCCAAGTCCTACAGAGATATAGGGTCAGTTCCATCTACCCTTCTGCACCTTACTCAGAAGTCACTGCTCTCTGCTAAGGTTCATTGTGCTAAGTCTTCCATAATAGACACAAATTGGAGAGAACAGGATTGTACAGCAAAACTGACAGATGGTGTGTTTCAGCACCTCTTACGTCACTTTTTATTAGCTTAGTTGAAAGGATTTGAGAGTAATTGATTACATGCAAAAATGAGCTAGCTTAGGTGAAGCTTTTAAAGTCATCCTGTTCTCAAGCAGGACATCCAAGATTTTCTGTACTTATTTTTCCCTGAAATCATAACATTTATTTGCAGTTTGCCTTGTAGTGGTGATCTTTTGAATGGTATAACTGAAACATCTTGTTTGGCTTACAAAATGAACTTAGTTTGGCTTTTATATTTGATATCTGTTCTTCTAGGATTCCAAAGGATGCTGAGTTGTAAAAGTGTACTTTTAATGGCAATATTGACCTAAGCTTCTACTGCTCCTTCCTGTCCTGCATCAGCCTCTGGTTGTGCCAGTACATCAGTCTGTTCAGCTGCTTTGTGAACCAGATTCAGGAATTTATCTGGTATAAAAAACCTTTTTTTCTCGTTTTTTTTAGTGTGCTGAGGTGTGAAACAAGGTAGAAGCATGGACCTAAGGGGTCTGTAAGTTATCTGGGAAACTGGGGATGAATTTCTTCTGTCAGCTGACTTTTTTGTGGGGCCTTGCAAGCAGTTGCCCTCAAGTTGCTGTTGGGTGAGTCAGCCCTAAAAATCAGTGCTGACCCTTGCTGAAAATCAAACCATGGTCTTCACTTGACTGAGAGCAGTCCTGACGGTTGAAATGTGGGAGTAGCATTTAGACTCTGCAGCAAACTTATTGTCATTGGTGGGAACATCTATGGGTGCCTCCCAGTCAGATGAGTGACTTGTCACCCTTTCTGGATGTCACCCAGCACTTCCTTCCCCGGGAAGCCAGCCTGGACCCCCGGAGTGGCAGAAGCCAGTGGCTTTCTGCTGCTTCCCAGCAGATGGTGCTGCCCAATTCCTCATCCTAGGGAGAACTGTTGCAAAATGCCCAGAAAATGCTGTAAAGCCAGGCTTGTAAGGAGATGTGTATTAGACCAGCAGAGATTAATCAGAGAAAAACTTTCAGCAGCATGATGTGGCTTTTCTGTTCCTCTTCCCCAGTGGCCATCAGATGGTCCAATAAAAGTTCCCACCTTACAAGCCTTGCTCTGTTTGCCTGCCACACCAACCCAACTACAGCAACATTATTTCTGGGAGGTGACTGCAGTCAGCCTCCCTTCAGCCCTGGGAACAGCACAGTCATGCTCACACTCTGTCAAAGTGTGATTTTCGACAACCCAAGCCTCTGTATATTTTTTCTGCGGTTTCGAAGTTTATCAGAGACCCTGTGAGGTGAATGTCTGAGCTGAAAAGTCAAAGGCTTCAAACATGTGGCACTGCTGATGGAAGTTCCTGTATTTGCCTTTGTCAATGAAAAAGGCTGGGTGAGCTCCAGAAATGGACTCACCAACTGATAAACTCCCCAGGGGTCCTGCAGAAACCGTGGATTCATTTGATCCTGCTTACAGTTTTGGTCAGTCAGGTCAGCTGTGAGTCTTTGGACAAACATGGTTTTCAGAGGAGACATTGCAGGGAACATGTGGCCTCCTAAGGTCGAGAAATTCTTTCTTTTTGCCAAGCCTGCCTCTGTGTGCTAGCAGGGCAGAGTGGGAGCAGAGGCAGGGTGTTTTATGGGTGGATATTGCAAAGTTATGCACTGAGTACTGCAAGGCTCTGAAAGCCAGCAGGCTTGATGTTCCAGCTTGATTTTCAGGTGAATGGGAGTGTTGATCAGCAGATAGTGTTTTTCCACAAGACGCGTGAAATTCAAGAAGTACCAAAGTCAGGCAAGGTGTGGAAGTCACGGTCAGCATTCCTGCTACCCCTCATGTCCCCTCATGTGTGTGGCAGAAAGCACTGGCCTGGGGCAGAGGAGCCTGTCAGGGCCAGGAGGGAGCTCTGTTTCTGTAGCTGGTTGCTCTGGGTGTGCTTGTGGGTGGTTTTAACAGAGCACATTTTGTCACTGCTGAAATGTTCCTGTTCTAGAACACTGGGTTATGCCCTCTGTGCTGACACATTTGCTTTCAGACGTTCTGAAGGCTGCTGAAAGGCTTCCCTTGACAAGCCCTGAGCCTTGTGGAGTCCCTGCTCTCAGCTTCACTCATTTCTTCTGAGTGTTTCACATGAAGGATATGCTTCCTGGTTTGCTCTTCCTTAGTAATGGAAATCTCTCTCATGATGGAGGTAATTTTGAGCTTGAAAAATCCGGGCAGAAGGTTGGGAGTGCCTCCCTTCCCCTCTGTCCCTGCTGTGAGTGGCTGTGTGAGAGGGACCACGTGTTTCCTGAGCCTTCCAGACAAGGTGCTAGGGGAGAAGTGGGGTGAACTCCAATGATTTACTGTTTCATGAGAAGAGCTGCACTGAAGGGCTCCATTTTGCTGTTATCCTCAGGGTAACTGAAACCCATCACCTGCCATCCACAACTTCCTGATCATGGCTATTGATCTACACATTCTGCTGTGCCTATGGCTGGTGGCTTTTGTGCAACAAGGAAATGAGTCCAGTAGGACTTGTGTGGGCTCAGCCATCCACAATGGAGCTGAAAGTAGATCCCAGGAGTTCTGCCCACTTTTCCTTTGACTCTAAATCTAACTTTTCAGGCTGGTTTAGTGAAGAAGGATAACGTGTGTTGTTCTTTTCTGAACCAGTTGCTCCCAGCTTACCTGGTGCACCAGCCAGCTGCTTGGGATCTCGGGCCGGCCTCTGCCATGCAGCACGATGTCCCTCATGGTGTCCACACAAGGCTGCTCCTGCACTTTTGACCCAAAAGGCAGCTCATAATTCTTTACCTCTGCAAGGAAGCAACAGCAGCATTACAGGATGTTTCTAATGCATGCCCTGCTTTGTTTTGCTGCGGCCCACCAGATAAGAATGGATTTGTTTTTAACAGTCTGCAAAAAAATAAGCAGATCTGGAAACAATTGAGAATTTGAACACAGAAATGTAGTGCTGGGTTTTCACATAGAGGTTCTTTTCAGAGACATCACCAAGGAACCATCTGACCTCATCTCTGAACCCAAAAGATGCAGTACAAAGGACCTGGTTTGTCTTTGGGTGAGGCAATTTGAGCAGGCAGAAAGTACTGTGCTGGTGAAGGATGGGAAGGGTGACTATGACACAAGAATTTCCACATTTCTGCTACAGGCAGGGAATGGGTTAGAGAAGGAGAAATGACCCTTCTGGAAGAGCAACCCCATGTCGTGGAAGACCAAGGAGAAAGTGGCTGTTGGCAGAGGTGAGAGGCCACCCTGATTTCTGCCAGCTCCCGCCCGGATGTGAATGCAGGTGAGATATGAGTGGGGAGGGATGGCCTGGGAATGCTGGCCTGGGAACAAAGGATTCATGGGGCATCCAAGCCAGGCAAGGGCCTCCCACTGCTGACCGTGGGGCTTGCAGGGCAGCTGGAGCAGCTTTCTGGCCAAGGGTTGAGGGTTCCTGCAGTTCTATGGGCTTGTATTGTGAGTAGGCGGGATAGGGAAAGAAGGTAAATGGGAGCAGGCAGGGGCTAACCCCAGCGCAGTTAACGAAATGTTTTGCTACACACAACTGTGGATGCCAAGATGTGGCTCTGGGAAGTGATGGGGTCTGTCATACTGTCAGAGGCTGGGGTTTGTGAGTCCCTGTTGCAACATAAGTTGGTGTTGTCTGAAGGGAAAAATGGTTGAGGGCACCTTTGGCTTGGTTTGCTTTGCGTCACCAGCACAGGCTCCATGGGACTTGGCAGCTCAACAGCTTTGAGCAGGGGCTGGACCAGATGTCTCCATGGGGTCCTGTCCTGCTCCTTGACCACTGAGCCACCCCCCTTAAGCCATGGCACACAGAGCAGGGGAATCTGTCACCAACTCTTGGCAGCCCTGCAGAGACCTGGGCCACCCCAAGTCACATTTTGTGCCATCAGTTGGGATGTGGGAGTAAGGGAGCAAAAAGGCACACAGCAGCCTGGGTGTGATGCTCCTACCTCCTACCACTTCACATCTGGAGGCCATTTCCCACAAAACGAGGGCCATGGAGTAGACATCCATCTGCTTGAAAGACTCCAGGTCTTCCAGGTTCACTCTGGACTCCAGGACCTCTGGGGCCATGTACCTGGCAGTGCCCACCTGGCCACAGAGAGGAGAGAGGCATTAGCAGGGGTGGGCGAGGACTTTGGCCGCAGGGCATGGGGGTGGCTGGCAAAGGCTCCTCCAGAGAGGGCTGGCGGGTCATACTTGCCTGCCCGCTGTTGGCAAAGTCATCCACTGTCAGGGCGGGGTCGAGGCGTATGGCGATGCCGAAGTCGCAGAGCACGCACTCCTGCTCGTTCTTCACCAGCACGTTGGTGCTCTTGATGTCGCGGTGGGCGATGGGGATTTTCGGGCGGCCGCAGGCGGTGTAGTCGCTGTGCAGGTGGGCCACCCCGCTCACCAGGGACCCAGCCATCTTCTGCAGGTCCATCCAGCTCAGCACGTGGCGGGAGAGGTAGTCCTTGAGGTTGCCCCGGCTGTGGTAGGCGGTGATGAGCCAGTACTCGCGGCGGGGCCCCGTGCCCCGGTCCTCGGCAGTGAGGAACTGCAGGACGCTGTCGTGCCTGAGGCTGGTGTCGGTGAAGATCTGGCTCTCGTTCTTCCAGGAGGAGTATTCCTCGCAGGGGAAGATCTTCACGGCCACAGTCTCGTACTGCCCCGAGCGGCTGTGGCTCAGCTTGGCCCTCCACACCTCCGCGAACTGCCCTTTGCCCACCATCTCGTCCAGCTCGATGGGGAGCAGCTCGGCGGGGCGGCTGCTGGCGCAGGCGGGGCTGGTGCCGCCCGGGCTCTCATCCATCAGCACGGACAGCTTCTCCTCCCGCTCGCTCGCCTTCCCCTGCTCCGGCAGCGCCGGGGGCTGTCCCTGTTTGCCACCCCACGCCTTGGCTCTCTTGCGTCGCTTCTGCGTGCGGCAGAGGTAAAATATCACCGTGATCATCGCCGCCACCAGCAGCGGGGGCAGGAGGCTGATGGCAGCCACTGGGATCACCTCTTTGCTCTGCAGCATGGAGTAGCCTGAGGGGAGGAAAGCAAGGGCGAGGTGCTGCTGCTGCGGGTTTGCCACAGCTCGTTTTCATCACGCGGAGGCGGAAAATATGCAAAGCTGTTAATGGAGCGCAGCCCTTCGCGGGGCCGCACAAGGGCTCATCCCGACACAGAGCCCAGATGTAGGCACTTAGCAAGGGGGCTGATCGGTTTTGGTCTCAAATTTAGCTCCATTTGTCAACAGAAGACACAGGCAAGCATCGCTTGGATGGGACAGTGCGGCACAAGAGATTGCAAAGGGCATTTTGGGGGTCCCAAGTGCTGCTTGTGCCTGTGGCAAGGGGAGCTTGGCTGGAAATAACGGTGATAAATCTGAGGCGAGGCTTGAACACAGCAAGTCTCTGAGGGGGCTTGGGGCTGGAGCTTTGCTGGACCCCTGTGGTACACAGAGAGTCAGGAGGGATGCTGGGGGCAGGACCACCCAGCGCAGGGGAGTGCCAGGATGCTTTGCAGGATAATTAGCACACAGGAGCGTCATTTCAGCGCTTGTCTGCCAGTGCTGGCATCGCCTTCCTCAGCCCCTTACAACAGCAACCCCAACAATCACCAGGGCATGGCTGCATTTGTTTTATTTCTTTTAAACCCCCTGTTGGCCTTCAGATTGAGAGGGGGAGGACACGCACAGAAAGCCATAACCCTCACACAACATATAATTGTCTGATCCTTTGATGTTCGTGATTCCTGGAATAAACATGCTGACTTCAGTAGAGATATTCAAGTAAAATCTTACTCAGAGGTTTTTCTGCCAAGTATAATAACCCAGGGGAAGAGGGATAAGAATCATTCCATAAGCAAAACTCTCGCTGCTTGACCTCAGTGTGTGCAGATCATAATTCAGGTTCTGGAAAAACAGAGCATTTAGCTATTTTCCTTGGCAAATTTCAAAAAAATGTGCTGCAGCTAATTTCTGCAGGGCTGTGAAAGCGTTTCTAAAATAGGCATCAGGTTTAAACCACAAGATCAACCTAAACTGATATAAATCAATAACTAACTCAGGAATATGTTTATTTTGGAAAGTATTGGGCTTGGATATCACCTACTGCTTTAATGGATTTACCCGATGCTTTGGATCCCATCTTTGAAACTGAAGTAAGAGAAGATATTTTTAAGGGAGTTGCATGCACAAGTCCTGAGAAGGGGAAGTTAACACAACTTCAGGAAATTCCTACGTGAGAATGCCCCTTCCTGATGGAAGTCTTTTGATACACAGGGGTTGCAGCAGGGCTTAGACCCCTTCTATGGAGAGTAAATGTAGTTGATCTGGCAATAACCACAGGTCTGTAAACTCACACCTTGTTGAGCATTACTGTGTGAGTCTATCCATTCCTGCTGAGGGGATATGTTCCTCCAGGGCCGGGCTCAGCTGGAGCACAGGTGGAAAGGACTTGCCATGCTCCACCCTACCAAGCATCTTCCCAAGGTCTCACCTGGGCTTTTGCATGCACAGCTTTAGGAAATGTTGGCTCTGTATGCTCATTAGCATGGTCTCTGAGCTCTGATGGAGCCCCCTGCACCCCTAGTGTGAGGGCAATGCCACCCAGCAGCACAGACCTGGAAGCAAAGCTTAAGGAATCCAGAAAGAGAAAAAAAATCTGCCTGCTTCAGCTGCTGGAGAAGTGCTCGTTTCTCCGCTCAGGACTTATCTAGACCATTGAACGTGACAATAATTTAATATTTAGAATGCAAATGGTGCCTTAAAGCAGAAGAAAAGAAGTAAAGAATGGGGTCTGTGAGCCTGGGGTTTGCCTAAAGTGGCCCCTGGCCCATATCTAGGAGGAGAGAGTTGTTAAAGACCTGCACTGGTCCTGCTCCGACTTCTAGCGCTTTCCATGCTGGCTGACAGGAGGAGCTGGCTATGGAGCCTTTGCTGGAGGTGGCATTCCTGATGAGCAAGTTGTCATTTTTGTGTGAAATTTCATATCCCAGCATCAGCTTTGGGATTTGACTATCTCTCCCTAGAAGTGTGTGTACCTGTTATGTTTGGCTGGGGAAGCAGCAAAGAACTGCCAAATTTAGCATCATTTGCCTCCATTAAAGTGGCTTGTTTGTTCAGAGAATTTGCATTTCATGTGATGTTTTTCTCTTTTCCTTATGTTGCAGGGGAAGTTATGCCACTGGCTTGCAGGTTCTGCTTAGGCTCATTTTCAGCATCTCCTTATTCTGTGATTATGGGAAATTGGAGGCATTTCATTTTGCTTTTGTTACAGGTCGGATTCCTGATGGACACTTGGATAAACCTGGTCCACTTGGAGTTGGAGAGGTTTAGACAAGCCCCCAAAGGCTCTGGTTGGAAATATTTCCAAAGTATATGACTCTCCTGAGGTACAGAAATGAGCTGCCTCTTAGTTTTCCCTCCTGTGGATTTACAGCTCCCATTGGCTCTCCAGCCACGTGCAGCAGCATGCCAAGCCACGCTCACATGTGTGCTCAGCACATGAGTGGCTCCAGCTGTCCCTTCCCGGGAGAAACACTGCTCCAGGACTTCCCAGGAGAGCAGCAGGGGAGGCATTCACTCCTGTGTGCCCAGCCCTGCACCCCAGCATCTCCACCTTTTGGATTACATGTGTGAGAGATGCCAGCAGTTCCTGTGGGTATGTTCTGGGGCAGGATTTGCTCCAACATGATTTATTTAAAGCTTTCAGAGCTTTTGACTCACGCTACGTTACACCAGCTCCTGGGTTCCCCAGTTAATTCAACCTGTGCTGAAGGCATGGCCCACTGAGAGATATGGTGGATTTTCCATCACCTGATGTTTCCAGGCAAAGTGTGGAGGAGGTATTGCTGTGAGGAATGCTTTTGGCCACAGACAAAATGCTGTGCTCAATAACAGGGTAGAGATTTTAACTGGTTTTTATATATGCAGGTCAAAGAAGATGGCAAAAGAGCCTCTTCTGCCACTGCACTCCTACTCCACAGGAAATACAGGGATTTGTCATGGGTGCTGGGTGCTGCTCCCCCATGAATAACACTGAGAGAAGCCCTCACCATTGGTGTGGTTTTCAAAGATGAGTTTGTCGTTGCACTCCTGCTCGTCCGCGCAGGCACAGATGTAGATGATCCCGTCCTCGCTGGGCTGGTGGCTCATGATGCAGCGCGAGCTGTTGTAGTTGGGCACCATGAGGTTCTCGATGGGGCGCTGGGGGTTGTGGCAGAGCGTGCTGATCCTGATGCTCTCGTTGTCCTGTCTCCTGCAGGTGACAAATGAACCGGCACGGCCTTAGCCTGGCAGCTTGGCCCTTGTGTCACCTGTGCGTCACCCTAAACCCGGTTCTAAGATTGTTTCTTTCAAGCCGAGTAGGGAAAAACTGTTTGCAGTGGCTTTGTTATAATTCTACTTACATGTACTTATAGGACCAGTGATGGGGATGACTGGCCCTGCACAGGCTACAGCATTGCAGCTACTCCTGGGTGCACTCAAAGAAATGACAATCATTCATTACTTTTCCAGGAACGCCTCCTGACCTGGTGGTGCGAAGCGGGGGGATGAAGGTATGGGGAGATTTCACAATGTCTTTGAGGTTAGCTGGGAAGTCAGACATAAAAGCCAAGGAAAGAACCTAAATTTGCCACCCTCTCCCTGGTGAAGTCCCCCAGTTTCAGCACTCCCCACATTTTCTTGGGGCTACCAGGTAATTTGACAGAGGAGCTCCCAGATGAAGAGTCCTAGGAGGATGAGATCCCTTCTGCTGAGGCTGGGCCTCTGCAGGACATGAGCATGAGGCCAAAGCTGCTGCTATGACTGAGATTCCCACTCAGGACAAGTTTGGATGATCCACATAAGCCTCTGCAAGCGAACAGCAAGCAGCAAGGGTGGCCTGGAGGTGAGCCCTGCCTGCAGGGATCTTATTCTCTGGATGAATCTTAGAACGGGATGGGAGGTGCTGGGAGGGGCTGGCAGGGTATTTGTGACTGCCTAGCTGCCTCACCCCATCTGATACACACTGCAGGGTGAAGCTCCATCCTGTGCAATGGGATTGCTTCCCTGGCATGGGGATTCTGCTGCAGGGGCCTTGCTTTGTCCTGTACATGTAAGCTAGAAATGGGAAAAACCCAGTGACACACTGGATTGCCTACCCAGGATTTAAGGTGGCTTCTCCATGTGTGCGTAGGGGAATTTGGGGCAGGGCGTGGATTTTGTTATTTGTTTGTTTGGGTTTCTTGTTGTGTTTTGCTTTTTAAAAGTCCATAATGCAACAATTAGGCTGAGGCAAACTCCTACTGAAAGCTGGCACACAGCATTCACACTAATTAGCAGGTTGAGATAAAGCCTAGCGATAAGTGCTTGGCTGGCTTTCACTTTGGCAGCCAAATTAAAAGGGACAGTGGAGGAAAATCACTCTGGGCAGACCCAAAATGGATGCTTTTTCAGTTTTGCTCAGAGGGACCAAGAAGCTGGGGGAGGCACTCTTCCGGGCCAAACCATGCAGTGTGTGCTTGGCCTGAAATGCAAGATTGTGTTTCCTGTCCAGGCACCTCTCGCAGGAGCAGAACAGGACTTTTTCCAGGGGATGGGATAGAGGTGGGTTAAACCCAGTGGGTCAACCCCAGTGTGGTGCCAGCTCAGGTGTCTGTGTGCTGGATGGGGACTGACCTTGGCTGCACCCCTGCATGAGAACTGAGGTTTCACCCGCCTGATGCAAGAGGACACCATAGGTTTCGAGGTCAGGGTTGCTGGTTTGCCCTTGGGTTCAGCTTGTAAAGCTAAATTCAGAGGTTTATGAGAGTTTATAGGTCCTGCAGCAAACTTGCCACGCTTTGTGTCAGGCACTCAAAAGCTGAATTTATTTAGAAAATAAACTGGTACTAATTACAGGGCAGACCAAATGATTTTTTTTTTTTTTACTGTGCATTGTAATTTTAATTATAATGGAGTCAAGGAAAGAGGAAGAGTAGGTCCTGGATTACTGCAACAGGCAATAACACAAGCACAGGGGTACACACACGAACCCCTTCCTCCCCGTGTCTCCCCTCAGAAAGGGGGTTTCCTCTCACCATATGGCCACGCAGATCTCGTAGGGGTCCTCGCAGTAGGAGTTGAGGTTGCAGTTGCTGTAGCACACCTCCTGCTCGCAGGCCGGGGCTGTGGAGTCGCACCACTTGCACAGGTTGGTCTTGAGGCTGCGGCGGGCGCCGGCAGCGCAGGCTGCGGGGCAGAGAGGGGCGGCGGGTGAGCGGGGAAAAACAGCCACCATTCCCTGCGATCCACACAGCCCGGGGAGAAGGACACCCAACCGACCCCGTTTCTCCCTGCATTTTTTTTTTTAAAGCCTTTGTTTGGCTCTCCATTGCCCAGTCAATGGTGCTTTGTGTGATCCCAAAGCCTCGAGGAGGTGGGAGAATGCTGCGGGCAGGTCCCGCCGGACAAAAGCCTGGAAAACCGCAGAGAATCACGTTTTCCCTCTGCTTTTCCCGTACCATTTATCATCAAGGGGAAATTTACTTCTTCCTCTCCAAGCCAGGCTCAAATTGGCATTTCCCCTGCCCCGAGTGCATCGGCTGCTCGACAAGGGCCACCTGCGGGTCCCTGTGTGCCTGAAGCCTTCATTCATTCCCCCTCAGCAGGAAGAGAGGGGCTGGGGAGGGATGCACGGCCAGGCTGGGACAGCTCCCGCCTCTCCTGCTGTCTCCTCGTCCTCCCCCATCCCGTTCAACCAGGCCAAGCTGGGAAACGCCTTTGCCACCCACTCCCCGAGTGTCTGCGGCTGAGATTCCCAAGCTCTGGGGCAGCCGGGGCTGCTCCCCCCGGGGCTCCGTTGCCCACTGTGCCCCATCCCAGCTCGAGATGTTCTCCCGGCCCCGGAGCCTCAGATCTGCCCCAGCAGCAGGAATAACTGCAGCCTGTGGGGAGCTGCTCTGCCTGTATCTCACAGGCATAACATTATCTCTATTTTTGTAGAAAGGGCTCGTGAACTATGCTTGGTTAAGGGATAAATCCCAGCTAAATTTAAACTTCCTGTCTTAAGGCTGCTGAATGTCTTTAAAAAAATGCCACTGAGTGGCTTATGTAGAAATATTTATTCATATGGGTTTTTTTTTACTTAAATATATGCACTCTGAAGTGTTCAGGTATGAACCTGAACTACAGCAGCTAATTTTTTGAAGCTTTGGGCCATCCGTGATTCTCTGGCTTCCATGTCCCTGAACCACCCAGCAGTGCTGGGTACTCCCAGCCCCTATGGAAAGGGCAGTCACAGCTCACTGTGCTGCCACAGCTCTCACAGAGTTTTCCATCACCAGCTGTAAGTCTGAAGGAAAAAAAATCGCAGAATTCCTGACTGTGGCTTGGGGAGCCTCAGCCCCTGCAAGCAGGGCCCTGCTGATCCAGCACAGCCATGGGCAGCCCCAGTCTGCCAGCAACAGGCAGGAACTCCTGGTCCTTGGTGGTCACAGCTGTGACCTGCCTGTGTTCCACAGCTGAGCCCATAGTCCCTTTTAATGCATATACTGTCCCAACAGCAAAAAGGGGTTTTTGACTTCTCTGCTCCCCAAATCCAGGGCATGCAGCCTGCTCTGACAGCATCCCACGTGCCTGCTCTGCTTCCCTCACCAGCCCAGACCCCCTCCCTGCAACAGTCATAAAGAACTGCTGGAAGGCTCCCACACAGAAATAAACCATTTACAAGCTCCCATGGCCTCGTATGCAGGGCCAAGGTTAATGGTGAGGGGAAAACCTGGGTGCAGAGGAAAAGCCTGTTGCATCTGAAGGTTGGAAGGAGGAAATTTTGGCTTAAATGACCCAGGCTTAAAATGCGGGTCGGCAGGGATTGTGCTGTGCCAGGTTTTGGGGGGAGCAGGGTAGGTGAAGATGTTGCCCACAACCTCTTGCTCAGCATCCTCCCCATCCATGAGGCTGTTCTGGCCCTGCTGGGGCACCCTGGGGTTTTGGGGGTGACCTGAAGAGATCCAGTTACTCACATCCCCTACCCTCACCTCCCTGCCTTCCTCTGCCAGAGCAGGGCTTGTAGAATCTGAGGCAAAACTCCACTGGAGGATGAGAGTTTTGGGTGTGGAACAGAAATCAAGCCCAGCATTTGTGTGCAGCCTTCAACCTACAGCAACAGCCACTGCACCCTGCAAACTCCATCTGGATAATTTCACGGGAACAGAGAATTGGAGGTAAGCTGGTTTCTCACCCCAAACCCAAGCCCTGCTACACCCAGGCCTGTGCTCTGGTGCTGTCACTGCCACAGTTCCTCTTTCACCCCTTCAGCTCAACCCATCCCCACCACGGCCCGTGCTGTGCTTGCAGCAGGCTGCAGTGGGGTTGGCTCAGCTGCATCACCCCAGGGATACCTGGAGGCTCTGCAGAGGAGTAACAAAAGGACAAACCCGGGTCGTGGATGTTGCTGGTGCAGGAAGAGGTTGGTTATTTATATATTTATAAATAACACACCAGGTGTGTTATTTACTTATGTATATCTAGGGTTTGCTTGAGATCTCAGAGCAGAACTCGCCAGTAATGCACTGGTGTGTGTGCTGGGGATCTTGGCTGGGCTGTGCTGTGCAGAGGGGAAGCCAGGACAGATGAAGGAGTTAAATATGGAAACAAGATCCAGAAATACAGCAGTTACTCAAAATTCTTTGGAGACAAATTGTTCTAAACTAACTCAGGCTGTGACTCTGTTATCTGCTCTGCAAGAAAGAGCAGGGATATCTCTTTTTTCTCCCCCCCACCTCCTCCTTTCCCTAAGAAGCTGAAAAGAAGAGCACAAAGCCCACTGTAAGGTTCTTCAGGACTGTGTGTCCTTGAACCATTAGCTCCTAGGTACAATTTAACTGCCACATCACTCATCTTGGCCCTGATTAGACCCAGATGAACACTTTCAATATTAATAGTTGGATGATTTAATAAAGCTGCACAAGCAGTAAAAGTAACAATACACTTCCATAAACGGATTCCAGATGTTGCCAAGGCAAATGCTAAACATCAAAATACAAACTTCAAAAAAAAAAGAAAAAAAAAAAAGCTGGATAAGCAAAACTTGGAACAAACTATAAACTAATTAAATGTGAGTTGAGTTTTCAAAAAATAAATTGAAGCCATAAGGATGTGATGTGAGCCAATAAATAGTACAGTTAGTCAAAGTTATTGTGGAACAACAGTTGGAAAGATGGCTCGAAGTCACCGATAGGTGGGCTCACAGCAAGCTTGGCTTCCCATCAATAGGAAGGCTTGTTCTCCTGTGCACGAGAGCAGGATCAAATCTTCTGGTATCTATAACTGGGACCCCAGAGAGGTTACTGAGAGAATATGAGATGATTTTCAAGTCAGGGAATAATGGAAGAATGATGCCAGAAGGGCCTGTGTCTCCCCTGCAATAGCAGCAGGGGTGATACCACCACCCAAGGACACCGGGATATTTTTTCCTGCATGTCGTGGCAGCATTCCAGCCTCTCATTGCCCACAGGGCATCCACAACCTCTGCTGGGCCACCTGCAAAGCCCATGGAAACACCACTGCTGTAGTCAATAACCCACCCTCTTCCTCAAACAAGGGTCACTGAAAACAGCTCTCTGAGAGAATTTCACCCCAGTCCCATCGCTGCGGTCACAGAAGCAGCCACCCACACCAGGTGAGCTTTCTGCAGCAGGGACTGCACCTGTGAAACGTGGGGGGATTTTGTGAGCCCCCCCTCTACCACTGCAGCCCCAGAGAGCAGGTGGGTCATCTAGCACCTAACTTTGGTTCATTTTCCCCACGCTGTGGTCTCCAAGGAGGAGGAACCACTAAGGAGCAGGCTGGGGGTGTTTAGGGGTGCAGGCACAGCACATTTGTTACAGGCAAGGAGAAAGCACCTCATAGCCCAAGCAAGGGCAGGAAATGTAATTTCTCTGAGGGGCAGAATGAACACTTTCAGTTCTCAAATATTCTCCCTGACATGTTGGTTCAGGACAGCTAAACACCAGGATGGGCTCAAGGGAATGTGTTTGGAGTGAGATGCTAAGGCACTTATCCCTGTTCCCAGCTCTTCCCTTCCCAAGGTGGGAGAAGACCGAGGCTTTTGTTACACAGGGCCTCCATTATAGGACCCTCAGGTCATGCTCTGTCTTGCAGTGATAACTGTCCTTACACTGCTTGTATTTCTCAAGGACAAAGAAAAATTGTTGATTTTTAGGTCATAAATGTTCTACAGTGAGGACTATCCCCTCTTTTCTGTGTATCTCCAAGCACCCCAGGATGGGGCTGACGTTATTTCAGCAATCACAGAGGGCTGCCCAGCTTGCTGTTACTGTGGTGGCTCTGGGAGCCTCTGCATCATCTTTTCCATGCAAGTCAGTCCCCCTGTAATCCCCAGGCTTTGCACCAGGAGAGACCAAGGCTAGGGAGGTTTGTTGAGGTGCTCTTTGCTTTCTCTGATCAACAGTGCACTTTAACACAGGACTGGGGAGCAGCTCTAGCTCAAGCCTGCAGCCCTGTTCTTCCTGGAAACCTCCAGACAGGTGCACAACCTGATGGAAGCACAACCTGCACTGGGACCTGCTGTCCCACCTGGGTGAGCCTGGGCTCCGCGCTGAGTCCTGCGTCTGCAGCCAAGTTTAGGATTAGGTTTTGCTTTGGGCTTTTATCCATGGTTAATGACACAAGTATGCAATAACAGAGCCTCTCATAAAATTATTATGAGAACAAACAAATTCCTTCCCTTTTATATGCAGTACTTTGTTTTTAAGATTAATCCAACAGCAGAGCTGACCCATGTGAGAGCACCAGGTGCTCCCCATCACCAGGTTACTCCTGAGCTGCCTCCTCTGTGATGCAACAACCACAGGGTAATCAGGGTAATTCCTATGCCCTGATTTCCAGGAGATTCTGTACAGGGTCAGAAGTTCCCATGGAAGTTGTTCAGCATGACCTGTGTAACAGTGATCCCAGATTTTTTGCAGATTTCTTGCTGCCTTGCCTGATCTGGTTGCAGCATCCTGCTGTGCTGCAGAATCTCCCCAGAGCCAGACCTCAAAGTGCTGTACTTCTATTTTGGATGCAGCTAGGTTTCCTCCAGCAGACTCCTGTTCTCCAGTGGTGGGGTCTGGTGCTGCTTTCAGCTGCTGTACCAAAGAGGTTTTTAGTGTCAGGCTGCTCTTCTCCATCCATGTGTTTTACACTGTATCTTTATCTTTGTAGGAGAGGTAGAAGAGTCCAAATGGAGCTGGAAAATCTTAATATCCCAGTTTTTGCCTCTGCAAGGCACAAGCCACTGGCTCTCCCAGGAAATCCATCAGTGCTGCATTCGGGTCAGGGGACCAACCCAGGCTCCACCCTCAGGTATGTGGTCCCACATCATCCTGCATAAATTCTGCATTTGGCAGAGGACAGTATGGAGCGAGGAACGAGCCAGAAATGCTTCCTGGTGGATAAAAAAGGACTGATTTTGATTGTGTTAGACACCAGTTCTTCCAGTGCCAGGAGGACATGCAGTATGCATTTCTGGTTTGCTTGGACCTTCTTCAAACAGGCTGGTAACTGACTTATTCTACCACTTATTTTTCCTTTGTGAAAATATCCCTTTAAATTCAGTGTTTAGCAAATACTGCTTAGTCCCATTACAAAGTAAATTGGGTATGGATCGTAACAGCAGGCTTCTCCAGTCTCTTTCAGATGCTTAAATTACATCATGGTCTAACTTCACCCAGGGGAGGGACAAGCTCTGCAGATTGCTGTCTGTCCTTCTGCTTTGGTAATCTCTGGTATTTCTCGTGTGCCCTTCACAGGTTTTCTGTGTATCAGCACTATGACTCTGCTTTTGGGGCGTGGGGATGTTTTGTACTGAGGTACCCCAGGGTTGTGCCCCAACAAAGCCAGCAGCATCCAGGCAAGCTGGAATGCCAGGGGCCAGTGAGGAGATGCCTGGCACTCGGCAGGGAGAATTTGGCCAGAGCAGTTTCTCTTTGATTTTGGTCAATGTCTGGGTGAGGACAGGGGAGTGCACCTGGCCCTGCACTGCTCCATCTGCCCTCAGAGGCACTTGTCTCTTCCATCCACTCTGACTGGATCTCAAGTTTCTTTCACAGATTTCACTTTCTGTCCCCCGAAGCTGCTCCTGCTGGGACAAGCCCTGCTCCAGCCCCTTGTGTCCCTGGGCTGGGGATGTGGGTGGGTTGGTGTCCAGCACTGGGGGCTGGCAGGGGCAGCCTGTGCCAGGGAAGGGCTGGGCCATCAGGGATGCCTGTGGCAGAGGGGCTGCAGGGGCAATTATTTGCCATATTGTGCTCTTGCTTGTGTTTAAAAACAACAACAGCTTAACTGACTCATAGGTCCTACGGCCTCTGAGTCATTTTTTATTTCTGGATTTCACTGCTCTGCCCTTTGCAATGAAGGGAGTTGCATGCTCACACACACACACACACACACACACACACACACACACACACACACATCAAGTTCACATTTGTTTTTCCCCTATAAAAACAAAACGATTTCCATACCATTAATGAAACAGAAATTATTTGACTTCACGTACCCTGGCTTTTATTTTCCATTGTATAAACTCTGCAGATGAAATAATGATGGTTGTAAAGTAAACTTCTCTTTTTTTTTTTTCCTTTCCCTTTCCAGGCAGCCTCTTTTCGAAATAGCAATAGGGAGTCACTTACAGACTTGGCTTGTGCTGCGCCTGTAGTAATTAACCCCTTCATCCCTAGCTTTTCCTCTGTTGGAAGTTAGCCATGGCGTGGGTGAAGGCATCAGCAGGTCTCCTCTGGGACTAGAAACAAAGCGGGGGAGCAGAGCAGGCAGGGAAATGTGGGAAAGGAGGCCAAGAGCTGCTCCAGGCAGAGCAGTGCTGTGTGCCTGGAGCAATACACTCGTGGGCTGGACAGCTTTCCTGGGAGAGCCAGAGTGCTGGCACTGCATGGCCAGAGGTACCTTCAGTCTTCCTCCAGCCCCACCTTTTTTTGGGTTTAAATCAGCACTACCGTTTTGTGTTTAGCCTGGCAGCCCCGTCCTCAGTCACCTCCCTTCCTTCCCACTCCCCAGGGACCACCAGTGAAATGCTCTCTCTCCTCCACACACCGCTGCAGAAATAATCTGTAGTAAATAATTAATCACCTAATCTTGCTCTTTTTGTTTAGAGGGCCGTTATGATTTTATGGAGTACTGGGAGGAACACGACTGGGGTGAGGTAATACCTTACACAGCAGCAGATCCAGCTGGGGCTGGGCGTGCGAGCCTTGCCCCCAGGCTGGGCTGAGCTGCCCTCCCCGCCAGGGTGTGAGCTCTGCTCCTTGATAGACCCTGACCATCACACACAGTCTGTCTGTCTTCAAGGCCTCCACACGTGCCACAAGCCTTTTTCCTAATCCCATTTATCGTGCAATAGCACACCCTGCATCCCCCCAGCACTGGATCAGATGCTTCGCTGATGCCCGGCCCGGGCGGGTTGGTGACACTGACTGAGTTACTGCTCCTCTTCCCAGACTGGGTGATGTGTTTTATATTATTTCTCTTGGATTTATTAAGCATTATGTAACTGGCTAACCAATCCCGCATGCGATGCAATCGTGGCTGATTTCATGTCAGTGGAAAGTAAACAAAAAAATTGCTCTGAAGTGGCTAAACTGAGATTCATTTCCACATGCAGGGCAATTCCTGGAGGATCTTTCCCATCTCCTCGTGGTTAATTTGCATCCAAGCTCTCATGCAACCCATTAGAAAAGAGTTACAGAAAAATTGCACATAGAACATGACAGTGTGTTACAAGGAAAAATTATTAAGATGAAGTTTACTTTGCCTAAATATTTTTAAGCAACTTTGTTGATTTCTCCTGTGCCTGGAAAGGTGTAACACTTGCCTAGTTCTTGTCTTTCAGCTGTGGAACTCAAAATTTGAAAATTACTCACCCAAGAAAGTTTGGCATTAAGGTTTGGAAAACCAGACAAGCCAGCCCTGCAGTCCTGAGGTCCTGAAGCCCAGCAGGATCCAGCCCAACATGACAAGGAAGATGTTCTGCCCTTGCTGAGCTTTGGGAGGACTGTAAATATCAGGTGAGGCAAAAACTACACCCCTATCAGACTCTGAAGTCAAGCTCTTTCAGGAGCACTTGCTTTCTGGTGTCATGAACAACATCTTAACACCATTAATGCCATTTTGCAGTCAGAGACATTGAGCTGAGGATGGGGGAACATGGAATGGATAAAACAGTAGTGGCTTTGCACTATTTCATTTGTTTTCCTCAGTGTCTTTGAAACTTGCAGCAATGTCTGAAAATGATGTGTGTATTTCTGGATCCACTTCACTGAAATATCAGTAAAGTTGGTGGTTGGGGGTTACCTGGTTGCATGTTATTTGCATTATTTTTCAGTAAGTCCCTGAGGCAGCCAAGCACTTGCTTCACCTGGGAAGAAGCTGCTAAGTCCAATTAAGCTGAAATGCTGTATTAGACCTGGCTGGGCTCATGGACCATGTAACATCATTTGCCAGTTGCTGGGCTGGAATTTGAACGTAAAGGTGACACCAGCTGTGATCCAGGGACACATGAGGGTGGTGAAGGGGCAGGATGGGACAGCCCTGAGGGCACTGCTGGTGGGCAAACTCACAGCTCCATGTGGGTGTCACCACTCCACCTATCCTTGCTAGATGAGGAAAGCTGTCCTAAAGCAAGGTGAAAACTCAAAAGTTAGGGGTTGTCCCCTCTGCTGGAGGCTAGTTTATTCCTTGGTGGGATGAGCAGGAATGCTCTGCATCCTTTCTTGAAAAGACAGCTTGAAGGAGGGTTGAGGATTAGAACAGAAGGTTAGCACAGGAATCCCTCACATTGCCCAGGACAGCAGCTTAAGAGTGGGGTTTTTTTTACTCCCTACCTGCTGGATATTGTGGGTTGCTGTATAATTATGGCCAGTACTTCCAGAGCCATGACCAAGCCAGGCAAAAGCTTCCTTGGCAGACAAAAGCAGGTGTGAATTTGCCTGGTAATCCCTTCAGGCATTTGTCAGCCTCTGGGTTATGCGTGTCAGATGAGGGGAGCTAAGACACAAACCAAGTTTTGCAGCCATCCTGTGTCTGAAGGTGCCACCTTGTTTGGCAACAAGTCCCTTTCATTGCACCTAGTCCCCATTTCTTTCTTGTTCCTACATTCTGCTGTCCTTGCCACTCTGTTGTATTGGAGAAGCCTAGAGAGAGCAAGCCAAGCCAGCAGCACAGCCTGAAGTGCCTGGGAGGGGGAAAAAACCCCACAGCCAGGGGTCAGCCCAAGAGAAAACCATGGATACAGCGTGGTGACCTTCACCAGCATCACAGCATGGCCCCACTGCCACAGCAGCTCCCACCAGCCCAGCAGCACGCCAGGGGAACGTGCCATTCCTCTTCGTCAGATGGAAAGCAAAGCAACTTACTCAGGGTCTGAGGAGGTGGGGAAATGTTGAATTTCAGCAGTTCATAAGTAAATTTAGCAGCTCTGCCAGCACCTCTGCTTATCTGGGCCTTGCAGGGTGAGGCAGTGCATTATCAGCCAGTGGGGTTTGCAGAGGGCTGAGCTGGCACATCCCCAGTGCAAGTTGCCTTCTAATGATTGGGGATTTGCATGCCATGTTTTCAGAGGGCTCCGAGGTTTCAGCCCTTTGAAGAGCACATGGCAGTGATCTGGTTTTGACCAAAGTCTTGTCTTAAAACTAAGTCCATTTTCCCACCTCCCACACTGCTGGGGAGCAGGAGTCACTGCCTGGCCACGCACGGGTGGTTTGAGCTCATCCTGTTGCAAGTTGCTGCAGAACTTGCTGAGGATTTTAAAGCACTTTTAGGACTGAGAGCTGAATGGCAGAGTGCAACAGTCAACCAAATCCACTCTGCTGCTGCCACCATTTTTGTTGCTCTTGTTTCTGCAGAAGCATCAACAGTTTATTTTATATCCCAATTAACTGCAGCTTCTGCATCTCATTCTTAGATGCAGCAGTCATGAGTTCCCCCTTTTACACAGAAAAAGCAGCAGCAATCAACCAAGCAGCAAAAACATGTGAGCTGCAAGTCAGCAGCAGACATTGCTCTGCCTGAACTACTGCCATTCAAGTAAAACTACTGTGCAGCAGTCAGTGTTTTTTTACTATTATCATCACATTATGCTCTGGAATTCAATTTTCTGTATATTTTCAGGCTCTGCATGAATCCTGGATTTTTGTGAACAGATAGAATTGAAATTGAAGGATACCATCCAAATAGGTAAACATGTCAGAAACATTATCTGGGTCACATTTGGGCAACAGGGTTCACTCTGTTTTAAGTGCAAATGGGGTCCTGATGATTTAGATGAACTTCCTGAGGAGTGTTTGCAATTCCTGGCACACATTCGGTATCCCATCTGCTAGGAGGTCTTTGATGAGCCCACAAAGAGACATTGGACTGGAGCTGCTGCTCTTCATCTCTGGTTGGACTTCTTATGATTGACCAGTTTGCATTTTTTGTGTTTGTATTACTTTGGTTCCCAAGGAGAAAAAGGGCTTGCAAGGGACTGTGTCACAAGCTGCTGGGGCAGAGATGTTCTGTGAACTCTCCATCCATGTGTTGTCATCAACTTGTTCCAGCACTGCCAGCTCTCTATGTCTGCTAAAATTATTATGTAGTCAAATTTTGCCCTCGTTTAGGCCAGATCTAACAGTAATTAAGTAATTTGTTCTGTCAGAGAGAACTTGAGGCTAGCTTGGGTTACAGATGCTAAAAACTTTCTGCCTTCTCCTAAAGGGTCTGATGTTTAGCATGTAAATAGATGGTGCAATCTTCTCTTTCATGCCCTTCTTCACCTGTTAAAAAGCATCTTTGAAGGAGCTTGTGTTGTAACTTACCAAAATGCACTGCCCAGTAGGGTTGAATTCAAATTGAATATTTTCTATTTTTTAAAGCAGAAGAGAGCTATGGCAGGAGGGCAGGGGACCAGGGTTGGAAAGGAATTTTTTTTAGGAATGGAACCAAGAGTCCTGTTGACAGAGCCTGAAGTGCTCTTTCTTTGCACATAGAAGTAACAGGAGCTTGTGTGTCTTTGCAATGCCCCTCAAGAGATCCCCCTTGCAGAAGAAGGAGAAGGTTCCCACAAGTCCCAGCCCCTGGCCAGAGCTGCAGCACAGCTCCAGGGAGACCCAGCAGCTGGAGGAGATGAGGTTCGGGGGCAAAGCTGCTCTTCCAGCATGGAAGAAATGACAAAGCGGGGAATGTTCTCTTCACCATCTCCTGCTCCACAATCTCATCAATTTGCAGTAGTGCCTTGTCTTTTCAGCTCAGCATCCTGCCTCTGGACACCTCCTGAGACATGCCACAATCTGAGTATGCTGAGCAGTACTTCTGCCCAAAAGCTGCCTCCCAAGGCACAGCCTGTTGCACAGCTGGTAGCCCTGGCAAGGGTGAAAGGAAGGCTCAGATGTGATGGTGCTGTTCTACAAACAGGTGAGCACGGGGCACATACACAAAACCACAGTAAATGTTTGCTGAAACCTCACCTCCGAGCTAATAGCTTCTGCCTCTGGTGGGAATGTCTGCATTTCCTTCCACTGAGTGCCTTTTGACATAGTAAAGGCATGGCAGGAACTGAGATCCCAGGGGATCCATTGGTCTTATTTCTGTGGATGCTTGTACCCTGGGTCTATTTGAAGAAGGATGATTCATTCAGCTGCTTGAGCTTATGGGTCTGTGTGTCACTTCCCATTGTAAGAAGAAGGGTCTTCTTTGCTATCATGGACTGCTTGGGGCTAATTTTGGGATAGATCTAGCACGGAAAAAATGCTTTATGCAGCAAGACAGCAGCTGATTCAGTTTCTTCCATGCTGGATGCTGGTGTTTAGAGTCTCCAAGGAAGGAAGTTTTATCAAGCAACATCAAACAGATGTTCCTCATTGTGTTCCAGCTGCATTGACTGGCAACCTGCTCAGTCAAACACTCAAGGGGGACACAGGCGTTCATTCTGCATGGACAGCAGTTTATTAAACAATCCACCTGGAAGCAGCAAAGGATCTTTTGAAAGAAATATCTGTACCAGTGTTCATTGTAAATGCATCAGAAGCTCTTGTAGTCCTGGTACTCACAAGAACCATTTCCAGGAAGGGGCCTGAGTTACTGATTTTGCAGGAAAAGTGAAGAAATTTTTCTCTGGATTTTCACACCTGCTGGTCATGGTGTGAATCCACATTGGCAACATCATCTTTCGATGAGATGCACAGTGAGCTATGTGAATGCAGGATACAGCTAAGCATTCTGGTTTGGGATGGCTGAAGGGAGAAGGGATCAGTATCAAAATCCCAGGGTTTTCCATTGTTGATCTAAAGAAAAGGCCCCCCTTAGTGTCCAGGAACTTCAGCAGATGTTTCTGGACCTTCCAGATGCAAAGATGTGTGTTGGTCCCAAAGGGAACATCTTCACAAGGATGTTGCAGGAACTGAAGAGATTAGGAGAGATTTGGATAGTGGGGCAACATCAGACATCAGTGGGTGTCAGCTCAGGGGATTGCTTCAGGGCTCTGCCCTGCCTGGATCCCAAAGCAGGGCTATAACCCAGCCCTGTTTGCTGGCTGCCATGGCTGTGCTGGTTCCCACGGCTGGCACAAGCACATCTGTGCTGCTTCGAGTGCAGGGCATGCATTAGGGGGTGTGTGATGGTCCTGGAGGTCTGGACTCTCCAGCTCCAAGGCATGGCCAGAGGACTTGGCATCGTGTGCTGCAGGGGCAGACAACAGCTCTTTGCAGACTGAATGAAGGTAGTCTGGAATTTCCTCCAGAAACCTCACGCCTCACCAGCACTGAGTCTGGAGCCAAGGTGGAAGCCACTGGGCACAGCTTTGTTTGGACATCTAGTTATCCAGAAAGACTGGAGTTTTGGGTCTTGTGGAGAGTAACTGACATGGAGCTAAAGGGAACATCTCCATCCACAGTGTGGGAAGGTGAGAAGTCTTCCCGCAGGCAGAAGGTGTCCAGTGTGATGCTGCTTCAACTACTTGGAGAGTTGTGGCCACTTCGAGAGAGGCACAGGTGGAACTGGAGCACAGGACCCTGCCAAGTGACACTCTGCAGCTGCCACTGCTGGAACACCCCCTCAGACCCCCCTATAGCTGGAACTGCACATCAGCCCCTCAGCTACAGCAGGACCAGGCTGAGTGCTTCAAATCACTCAGCTCAAACAGTGATAAGGTCCTTAAAAAAAAAAAAATCTTGAATCCAAATAACCCTGTGCATTCCAGGGTAGCACTTGGGTTTAGGCATGTCCTTGTGCTGCTGGAGTCCACATGGGCCATAGCCCTGTGTCCAGCACAGCCTGGCAGGCTGTGGTCACAGCCAGACTCATGAATGACCCACGTGCCACGATGAATTTGCTGTAGTATAAATCAGCTGTCATTTGTTCCTGGCTTATCAATGGGAAGGAAAACACTGCAGTGCAACAGCTCCATGAAAGGTTAAGTCTTGGAGCCTCATAATTGGTAGGAGCATGGGCTGCAGAGGGGATTGCACGATAAGATGTCTCTCCCACTTCTCCTAAAATTTTGACAGTTACCAGAAGCTGGCAGCAGAATTTCAACCCTACATGGGATGTAACAAAAAGATGAATCAACTGAAGAAGAAGAAATACGACTCTGATGGACACTACAGATCATTTCCAGAGGCAGGATCACAAGAGTTGACTCTGCACGCACATCACTGAATTCAAGCAGGGCCAAGACAGCTTTCAGCCACTCCTTCACTTCCCCCTGAAGATCCCTAAGGAAATGTTATCCCACAGTTGGGGTCCAGCACGGACATAATGTAGGTTTGATAGGGCAGGCAGCCATCAGTGGTGTTATCTCCCTTCTGCATGGAGGCCCCTTCCAGTGCAAGGCTTTCACTTGGCACACAGCACTGAACTCGGGATGTGAAAAGAGCAGAGTGTGTGGGAGCTGCTGATTTTGTCTCCTTGGTGGGACTGTTTTTTTTAATAAAAGTATCAGATGTTGCGCTTCCTTGAAAACATGACAGTCTATGGGAGAGTTCATTAGTTTATGGCAAGTTGCAACACTGTGGAGCCTGGCTGAAAGCAAATGTTATTGCAAAGAGTTATCACTAAGGGGAGAGGAAAACAATGTCCTGAGGAAATAAACTCAACAGAGCAAATCACAGAGCAATATAAAGCTGTGGAGTACAGGCAGTAGAGCGGAATTCTTTCTCAGAATAAAAGGCCCCAGTCACCTGTTTTTAATGCCAATGTTTGCTTTCTGCATATTCAGTGAATATGTGGGATACATCTGTGCAGAACTCTGTCTCTAATGGGAGTAGGAAATATCATGATTGCAGCTGGCTGAACTTATTTACTGCTAGTACACAAAAAAGTCTTTGGGGCCATCATTAAATAGTGATAACACCAGTAAAATACCTGTAAACATCAGTTTTGTGTTGGTTGTTGGGGTTTTTTTTTAGAAAATTGCGTGGTTTAATTTCAAGTTGTACGGAATATTTCAAAAGGTATTTCTTTCCTCAAAGCCCCGTATTAAAATACAGAGTGAAGATTTACTGATGGTCAGCTATACTGATGACTAGCCTGTCTTAAGTCGGAGCAAAGCTGGAGGTGCAAGGGGAGAGGAAAAAGCAGTTTTCATTCATCTCACATAGCTGTACATGGCCACTCTTCTTAACCTTCGGTTAATCTAATTCACACCAAGGACTGAAACCGTAGCATCAGATTTGGAGGTGTGTAAAGGGGAATTGAAAATAAGCCATAGCTTTCCTTGCTGAGTCTCATGGCACTTGCAACATTGCAGAGCACTCCAGTTCTGCATTGTCAGGGCTTTTCTTGTGTCTTCCATTTTTATTTCCTAACTGGAGAATTTGCTGCAGTTTTGTCTTATCTAGCCTCATGGTAGGATGCATTTCTCCTTCAGGCAGTGGGATCCTGTGCCTGCTCCCCACCCAGCTACCTACAACGAGCCAATGTGGGGCTCTGGTAGCCCCTTGGAGCTTTTTGAGGGTGGTAATTTCTTCCTTTATTTTGGCTGTATTAAATCAATATGAGAGCAAAACATGGTGTGACTCGACACAAATTGTCATAACCAGCCTTGTGTGCTGGGGTGGGTAGTGCCCACCTCCACATGCTGCTTAGCCTGGGAGGAGAGTTTAGGTTTTCTCTGCTGCTCTGGCTCTTCTTTGGACCTGCAAAGCTCCTTTCTGCAGCCTGTGAAATGGAGAGTGACTTTTCATTTGTCTTTTTCCTTCCCTCATCCTCTCACTGTTTGACCCAGTGTTCCTAAATTTTGCACACATCGGTGTTGGGGTGCAATCCCAATAGATCTCCCGCCTGAGGAGCAGGCTAGCATTTTGGTGGCACTGCAGCCTCTGGTTTTAGCTCTGGTGACCTCAGAAATAAGGGGCCAACTTCTTGAACAAGCTGCCTGAGGAGCCTGGGATAGGTCAGAGATTTCTTGAGCAGATCAAAAGCCAGAGATGCTTTTCTGACAGCCCCGGAGCTCCCTGTCCTGATTTATGAATTCTATACGCTCTATATATTTAGCTGAAGAGGCTCACTGGGGGAACAGCTTTTGCAAGCAGGAAAGAGCATGTGACTTCAGAAAGCCACCATCTATTAGGAGGTAACCCCTCAAAAGCACTCTCTGTAGAGCCATCAACCATGGCAAAAGGAACCCAGGAGACTTGGCAAAAAATGTCAGGATATTTTAGTGGACCAGCATTTTTAACAGGAGACCCAGTTATGGGGAAGCAGACTCAAACCCCAGGAATGGGGAGCTCTGGATTTGGGGTAGCAGACCTGCAACCTCACCTCATTTCAAAAACATTCTTTCTCTATCTTTGGAACCTCACCAGAGCCCAAGGGGTACAGCTTGCTCTCCCTCGGTAAGTGCTACGTGCCTTGGCAGATTTGGAGTTTCCTATCCTCCTTTGGAGGTTGGATGCACAAAGACTCTGCCAGGCTCCTGGGGCTGTTCACAGCCCTGAGAGTTGTTGTCACACCAGTGACACTTAGCTCATCTTCCTGAGGCAGTCTCCACAGGTTAGAGGGTTGTGATGCTTTGCTGTCCCCTCTGTGAGATGAGACTGAGCTCAGCCCCATGCCTGTCTGGATGTGAGCCCTGTTCCTGACAGATGGAGCACAAGGGATAATTTCCCAATATTCATAGAAAACAGAGCAAGAAAACCCCTAATTCCTACTTTTAAGGCCAGAGTGTTTCCATGTGAACGATACAGTAATCCTGATATCAAATCTGTAGTTTCTGTATGGGTTATAGACTTCAAAGCAGGTAATCTTGCAGTCTTGAAGGCTTTGAGCAGCAAATATCCACTACATCCCAAGCCTGAGTAACTACCTGCTGGAACAACTTTACTGTGTTGTGCTTTAACACAAAAGTGCCCCATTTCAGCTTCTAGTGTGTACATCTTGTTTTATTTCTGTTCCATAGAAGAGGAAGCCCTCTGCCAGAAAAGGTTTTCCCAGGACCTGGCTGTAGGTGGCCAGCTCACCTCCCAGCTCTCTCCTGGCCATCCTAAATCCACTGAAAGCCTCCAGCTCCACTCCTCCATATGGCAGTTTTCCAGTTCTGAATGATCCTCGTATTTTTTTATCCTGGTCCAGGTAAGTCCAGGACTGCACCAGCTCTCTGTCCTGGGAGGAGTCTCTGCTCACCTGTGTGAGGGTTTGTGTTAGCAGTGGTGAAACTACAGCTCCTGTCTTCACCTTCTGCTGAGAAAGCCACGTAAAAATGCTGCCCTCCAGCAGGCACTGCCACCGAGGTGAAGTTTAAGGGCGGATATTTTGAAGCCTTGGCAGGGCTGGCCATGGAGAATTAGGGGAATCCAGTAGCTGAATTTCAGCATTCTGTCAGATCAGAGCCCCTTTTTCCACTGCATGTGAACTGAAACAGTCAGATGGGCTGTGTGATGGCCATTCAGTCGTGTTGGGGATTGAAGGCATAGACAGGCAGCATGCAGCACAGGCTGGGGTCTCTGCTGCCCTGGGGTGAAGTCTTGGGACAGCAGCAAGGTCCCTCAAATGCTCAGCTGGAGTTACTCTGGGACAACAGAGACACAGTCTGGGCTGTGTTCTCTATGGCAGTCTTAAATCTCTGTGCTAAGAGGAACAACTTTGCTGCTGCCACCAAGCCAGCACTGTCACTCTTTAAAGAGAGGCTGGATGAGTGGTGAGATTTGTTGCTTGAAGAACAGCTGAATGTGCATGTTCTGTCAGTTGGGGGAATTTGGGGAACTAGCTCTTCCTTTCTCTTTTAATGTCAATCCAAAGTGGCCTCCTTGGGTACTTTTACTTTCTCAGAATGACTTTCGGGTCAATCTTAACGCTAAATGCAAAGGAAGTGGATGTAGTCCCAGAAAACATCTATCACTGGTGAGCTGAATCACAGAGAGCAAGCCCTGGCTTATTTTTTTTACCCTGTGCAGAGGCAAATTTTGTCATCATATCACTCACGTAACCTTTCAGATGAACTTAGTAATTGTGATATGTTTTGGTTTGGCTTCTTTCAGATTAAAAGCTTGCCTTTCAGAAAAAGGAAACCATAAGTTAAATAACTCCAAAATTAGGTATTTCTGAAGGATAGTTAGTGGTCTTCTTTCTTACCAAAAACAACCCAAGACTGTGTTTTAAATAATAATTTTTAGTAATTCCTGCTCCAAATGTGATTAAGTTAGCAGGATGTTATCAGTATAGCATCCTACATTTCAAGCCACACTTTGAGGTATTAACTACAAAAATGAATACTATAGGTCTCCGTAACTTTGAAAAATCAACCAGATATTATGTCCTAAATCTCCCCATCTGGTTCTCTCCGCTTCAACAGTTGCACCCATAGATTTGTTTGCCTATACACAAATTACTGACCAATCGTTCCTTTATTCCCTAGTCTTGTAGATAGGGGGACCCACGTAAAGTGAATGCAGATACAGATCCCTGCCCCCATTCACTTCATTTGGATGCAAAAATACTGAAATTATAATCCTCCTCCTTCATCACTTTGAGCAAAAAGTGATCTCAGTTGCATTGAAATTTCTATAGCAAGGGCAACAGGTCTGTGTTTGTAAGAGTTCACTTCTAAAAGTAGTGTCCACGCAAATATATAAATATATGCTTTGTAGGGATATATGCCTGTATACACACACAGACTCTGTATATACAGAAAGACACACACACATACTTAGGAGATGTGTATATAACACTCACTTATATACAAATCCGTTCCCTGTTATGAAACAATCATGAAGATATAAACAAGAAAAAGTTAAACCATGGATGGGCACATTTTCAAGTGCTGCTGGAGGGTTTTATCTACAGTATTGAAGAAGTGCTATCAAAACTGAAACAGAGCACTTATTACAAAGAAATCTTTACGTAAGTGCTGGAAAGGTTTGCCGAATAACCAGATGTTGTTGCAAAGACACTTCTCCTCCCCCTCTCCCCACTTCTTTCCTTCTTTAATAGTTCGATTAATGCTGTGCATAAACCAGGGCTGATAAAAGTTCTAAGCTGCAAACTTCATCACATCTGGACACTGTCGGAGCCAGATCGTTCAGCGGTGCACTTCAGTTGCTTTTAATCTCCCTCAATAAAATAAAAACTTCCAACAAGTAATGCTGACCTATATATATTTTTGCACTGTAAACACTGACATCTGTGAGCTGCTCCAAGCGAGCACACAGCACTTTCCACCAAGCAATCGCTTGCCCCTCGCCATGAGAGAAATACGCAGCTCATGCGGTCCTAGCAGAGTATTCAACTAAACTCTCTGCCATTTCCAATCCTCTGGCTAATTGCTGTCATGGGAGAAATCGAAGATTAGCTGTTTTGCTGGAGGAAGGAAAAATAAACGACCTCTCTGAGTATGTTTCTTAACGTTGCCTGACCAGAAACATTTTTCTACTCACTCAAGGAGAGCAGCAGTAAGGAAAGCAGACCCGGTCTCCTCCAGCACCCCATTTCTGGATCCCACTGGCAAGCAGAAGCCCAGCTTCACGGCGTTGACCAGCTCATCCTCCCTCGGCGGAGCCAGTCTCCTGCGTTTCTGCTGTCAAGCCCGGAGCCCCTCTTTGCGAGGCTCCCGGCTCGGGCTGGCCAGGAAGGCGGATCCAGCCGCTAAAGCCCAGCTGTGCGTGGGGTCCGCCCAGGAACTGCAGTTTATGAACAAACTGAGCCTGACTCTCCTCTCGAAATATATACAAATATGGGGGGGG
>VWZV01006858.1:164909-228224 GCA_013397155.1 Irena cyanogastra | reverse complement strand
AGAAAAAGGGGGGGGGGGGGGGGGGGGGGGTGGGGGGTTGGGGAAAGAAGTCAGGCTCTGAGAAAAAGCGTTTGATTTTTTTTTTCCCCCGATGTCAATGCAGAGCTGCTCCAGGCTCCATACAGCCCAAGGATCTTTGAAGGGGACCTAAAGCCTGCTGCATGCATCTAATCAAAAAGGCATGGGTACTCCTGCCTGAGTCTTTCATCTGAATAAAGCACGTAAGGTGCTCAATATGCTGAGCTGCCATTAATTCACTACTTTCCCCCTCTATTTCAGAAATCAAGTTTTAAATAAGCTTAAATGGGCTATATTTATAATAGGGATAATTAAAAGTTTTAGGGCCGCTTTTTCAGAAAGACCACATCAATGTGAGCTTAGCCTAAAATAGGTGCTTGAAACCCATTAAAGCAGCAGGATTTAAACATATATGTTTTCCTGAATCAGGGCCTAAAATAATAACATAGAGCATTTAAATATCTGCTTTTTCCCCAAGATCTCCAACTGCTCTGCAAAAACTAGTAAGAACTATTATCCCACTTACAAAAGGGAAGCTGTGAAATGTAGCAGAATTCTGACTTGCCTTGGTTGTTAACACAAGCAATCTGTGGCAAAAGGAGGAGTAAAATCCTCAAACTCTTGCCCTGTGATCTACCCCAATCCTCCAGATCAATTTATTTGAGTGTGGCAGAGAAAAATATGTTGTTATTAAGTCTTTTTGCAGCCAAAAATATAATATTTTATAGTTACTGAAAATACATTGATTAATTTTAATGCATACACTGTATTCTAATTCAATGAATCTCCAGCTTTTTATTTACCCATTTTACGATTCGTTTTTTGGTCCATTAATCAGTTTGAGGTGGACACATGGTGTACCTATGTCTGCTTGTGAATGCTTTCCTCTGTTGGACTTGAAGGCCCTTTCTTTGTACCCACCTTGCTGTTAATTTGCACCCACTTGTTTTGTAAACTATTTACATGAATTATTCTTTTAGGGTGTTAAATAATGGTATCTCTTTTCCTGTCTTCTGTGTTTAAAAAGGAAAAAGAGGAGATGTTAGATGGGGTACATGCAGAGCTGATGAGCATGAAGTGTGTCTCCTGTGCCATGATGACACACACATGCCTCTGCAGAGAGCTGCTTGGTCTGCTCTGACTTGCTTCAGGGTGCCCAGATGCCAGTCAGCTCAGCCTGACCTCCATGGGGAAATGCCTGCATGTCCCTGGCCCAAGTTACCACAGATCAAACACGGCCTCAGAGGACTAGGAAGGAGCAAACGTTCAGCAAACTTTCAGAAAGGTGTTATTTCCCAGCAAACATATTGGAACTGCTCATATTGGAACTGCTTTGTGCACGGTGGTCTCTTGGGGTCACCTGCCAAGTCTCCTCTCTTGGATTCAGAGCATTTCAAAATGCCCGTGGATTTCTCAGACTGCCAGTTGGAATTTCAGATGTGAACTCTTGTGTGTGTTACAAGACAACTGGATAAGGCTTGTGTTAGCAACATCACAGGTTATTCATGATCCATGGGAGCCCCCTTTAAAACCAGGAAGAAACCCCTGCTGCCTCTGAAACTTGGAGAGAAATAATGTCCCCAGCAGGAGTCCACAGGGGCTTTAAACAGTGGTGGACATTGACAAAACATGCTGTATGATTTGGAAGTGTAGGAGAAGCATGGGGTATTATTTTTTCTAGCAGCAGAACCTGGGAAGGCAGCAGGATGCCTGCAAAATGTCACTGCAGCCACGGACCCTGAGCTGCAGGATCTGCATTTTCCAAAATTCCAGGCAATCCCAAGCAACTTCTGAGCCAAACTGAACCCTATAAAATACTTTGTCCTGTCTGCAGAATAATCTTATGGAGAGACTTGGGGCCAGATCTCACTGAAATGAGAGCAAAGGCAGTAGCTGTCCCATGCAAAGGCATCTTTACAAGGCACTTGGATATCTACAGGAAGATCTGCAACAGAAAACTTTTGGGGAGCAATGCATGTCCTGCTCTTCCTAAACAGTTATACATATTTTTAGATGGTATTAGACTTTCTGCTTGGCAGAGGTTTGCTTTCCTGAACTGGCCACTGGGCACTGCCAGCTGCTCTCTGTGCAGGGGAAACCTGCCTGTCTGTTCAGCCCTTGTGTAAGATTGCACAGAGCTAGATGTACCCTCCTGCAAGCTGCATTTTTAGTCCACTGAGCTGAGGCTATTGCAAGCAAACCTCATCTGCAGAAGAGGAGGGAAGTGAGGCTGGCACTATGCCATGAGTCACCCCAGGTCAACTGGGGAGCCCCTCAGCATGTGCCCCACTGGCCTGACTACCAACTCTGTTCTGGAGAACCCGCTTATTTCTTAGACCCTATCCAAGGAAAAAAATCAAACTAAAAATCCACCAAAGTTACTTGGGAAAAAGTGAGTACTCTGGGGTTTAGCCTAGAGTGCCTAAACTCACATTATAGAACTTTGCTTCCACGAAAGAGCACAGTGACCTTTTGAGTAAGACGCTGGGGAGGAAGAAGAGATAAATGGTTATTTTTATTGTTGGCTTGTTTATTCCTTTTGGTGTAAATTCCCCTGCTCCTCTATTAGTGGTCTGGACAGCCTCATAACTCAAGACAGACACACTGAAGGCTGGATTTAAGCTGAGGAACGTAAAGTCTCTGCAGGGTGATTTTTAAGTTGCATTGTGGGAGCAGTTTTCCCAAAGTTCTCATTTAGGAGCTGGAAGATATTTACTAGAGAAGTAAAATAAGACTTTGGACACCTGAAACAATACAGCATATGTTTAAAGGAGAGTTTCAAACAGCCTGGCTTTCCACTGTGGGAGGCAAGGCTGAGCAATCAAGCAATAGATTTGAAGCTCCCAACATGGGCACTAAATACTCTACACAGGATAACTTCATGGTGGACACGTGCCAGGCCCAGGTGAGTCAAACCAGGGGTGAAGATCATCTTCATGTGATAGGGAATGTAAAGGAAGAGAGAGAAGGGAACCACATAGCCATGGCCCAGACAGTGCTAAAGTAAGGGCCAATGCTCCTGAGCCTCTCTGATCTCTACTAATGAGCACAAATCCATGAGTATGGATTTGTGTTTATGTTGTGTGCTTATATTGTATTACCCCCAGCTTGTCCTGGCAGTTAATTTAACCCCAGAAATGTCATCACTTCTGCATCTTACAAGCACAACCTTGGCTTCACTGTGCCATCAGCAGCAGTTGCCTGAGAAAGATGTGCACCCTGCAGTGTGGATCCAATCCAGCCGCTGTCTCCACCCTGCATTCGCAAGGACACGGGCTCCTGTCCTGGGAGGGTCACCTAAATTCAAATATCATTGTCTGATGGCACTGAGGGTGTCCATCAGTGTCTGGGAAAAGTTCTCATTACCTTGCACTGTCTCAGTTTTGATGTTTGAGATCTTGGATGTGGTGCTGTGGCTTGTGGTCCCTGCTACCGCCTGAGGAAAAATACCATGATGACCTCTGACATTTTCCATGGCCTTGCTACAGCTTGTCCCAGCAGTGGCGTGGTAACCTTTGATGACCTGTTGGCATGAGGAGTCAGTCAAAGCCAGCTCTGCCTCCTGAGGGACACAGCCGTATCTCCTTTGGGCACAGGTGGCCTTGTCTGCTTTGCCACAACCCCTTCTGCTTAGCCCTACCAACTTCCCCGTGCTCCAGCCTCTCAGCTAATGCTTGTTTCAGCACCCACGCAGGAGAATTGCATTTTCTAAGTGATGCCTGACTTTTATTGGAGTCTTTGCATAGTCCAGGTGCACTGGCCTAAGTTCTAACTTCTCACAGACTGTGTGTAACAGGTTCCTTGACCAAGCTGCACCAAGATTAAGTAGAGGTCTATCAGTCTCTACCATTTACAATGTTATTGAGTTGGCTTCTTGTTTTTTTTTTCTCTTCAATTCTGTCACAAATCATCTGGCTTTCTTCCTTCGAAGTTTTCTCAGGGCTTACTTTGAGCTGCTTTTGAAGCCACTTTCAATACATTTTCATTCATGCTGTTGACATGTTTGTACACATTCTTTGTATGTTGTACACAGATTCTTTCAAAAATGTGGATAAGTTTTGGTTTTCTTGTTTTTATCTGTGGACTGAGATATGCTGCTGCTGAAAGGGATGGAAACCACTGTTACCAATTTCAGACTGAGTGAAATGGAATGATTTTCCCCACCCCAAGAGTCACCCATATCTCTTTTCCACTCTTTCTCTGGAAAATCAACAAAATGCTGATTTTCCTATACCCTAGTACTCCTTTCACTCAGATATTTAGATGATAGAAATATGTCTATGAGGAGCCTGAATTCACCTACTTTTCCATCTGCACTCTGCCATGCTGAAGCAGCTACTCATGCATTTTACTGACAGTTCCTTGACATTAATTCCTCTTCAGTATTTTCTTAGGGATCCTAGCAGGCACTGTTTTCTGCTGCATCCATCTCACACCACGGACATCACACGTAGACAGATGCCAGGGTCTTCAATGGGGATCAGCCTTCAAAGACCAACAGCACAACATGGCATCACTTCAGCTGCTGGATGCCTCTGGAGAGCAAATACCTTCAGTTCTGGAGGAATCAGTCTGTAGAGGGAAGTAGGAGCAGTTTGACAGCCTGACTCATGATCTTTGTATTATTATTACTGGTAGTGAAACTATGATAGGATCCAGGAGCCTGAACCATGGATCAGGAATGTGCTTTTGAAGAGAAACTCCTGGCCTTCCTGCTTTGGCTTGTGTTCCAAGGCTTAAGGCAGGCACACATGAGGTTTTTTCTCAATAGCAATTTTTTCTCAATTTCTAAACTGGAAGTTGTGAAGGGTGGCCAGTCCCTGAGAGTGGGCTAGAGGCACCCTAAAACTTATCAGCTAAAATATGTGTGGTGTGGATGGTGGGTTCTCAGCTCCAGGGTGCTGTTCTGTGAATCCATTCTGTCCTGAACCTCCTTGCTTCCGAGCACTGGCACAGCCAGATCCTGCACAGGATACACAGTCAGCAGCAATATTGGCTGGGTTACCCTCTCTTCCTGAGCTTACTGAAAGGCTGTGGGTGTTGCAGGATAGATGCAAAGCAGAGCCACTGCTTTAGGTGTTTTCATTCTGGTTCTCAGTAGCATGATGGTTGTTGGTGGTGGCTTTATTATCTTTTAAATCTAATTACTTCTAAGAAGTTGAAAGATGAGGGACTTGAAACAAAGATACTGATAAATAATGTGACAAAGGGGAAAATATCTGAAATATTTCCCATTAATATGGCTTTTTTTTTTTAAGGTGAGTTATTTGCTAGAGCAACACAGGCTGTCAAAAGATCCAGTAAGAACACATAACATTACAAAAAACACCAGGAAGCCAGTTTATGAGGTAATGTACCTTGCTTATGTTTCTTCCACCAAAAAACAGTTTATCCAGTGTAACAGTAGGATTAAAACAAATAAATTTACAGAATAGAAAAGATGGAGTTTCCGATTTTCCAGAGACTGTAATGGGAGTCAGGGCAGCTTCAGAGACTAAAGGGACTTGTAGGTAGGAATTGAGCAGTAAAGAAGTAAACTTCTTTGAGCTAAAGAGCAAGGGACATGCTGCCTAGTGAAGGTGCCGAAGAGCAGGAGAATGTCCTGGTTAGATTGACCTGCAGGAGATTGGACTCACATCCTGACAGGAGGGGATCCAGGGTGACCCTGGGTGCATGAGTGGTTGTGCCTAGTTAGGGGGGAAGCACTACAGCTTATTTTGATCAAAGTAGCACAAGTCCTGGAAGTTCTCCTGAGAGCAGCACTGTGTTGTGAGAAAATACTGTTATCCCACTTTGCAGGCTGAGGTAGGGAAATGTGGCTCAGGAAGAGAGCTTTGCTGGAGACTTTGGGGCTTATGGAAGATCTCTCCATTGCACATGGGTTTTTTCAAGACACCTCACTCTCCTCTGAACTCTCCAGGCTGTAATGAATGTGAGGGCTACTCAGGCTCCCAGTTGTCTTGATTTAGGCACTTCTCTCAGTACCCTCATCCTCTATATGTAATGTTTTAACTTTTCTCCACATCTTTTAGTAGTATGAAGAAAATTCAAAGGTGAAAATAGTTTTTGAAATCATAGAATGTTGGACCTACAATATATTACTGTACTTTATTGATAATGTTGTTTCCATAATAAAAATATTTAGTACAAAGTATGATACCCTGCATGAGTTTCACATAAATATTTCCATTATATAAGTGATAGGGATCAGAAAAATTTCAGTATGCATATGCTGCAAATGCAAGTGTAATTGATACAAGGTATGTATCTTGATGTACATCTTGAGCAAACATAAGAAAACCATAGCTTAATGAAAAACAGACTGTGTCTTACAACATGCAATCGTGCTTTTACATCTGAACTGGACCTTGGGTTTAGAAAACAAATCTTAAATCAGTCTTATTCAGAGGACAAATCACAGTTCACGTACTTGTAAAAAACTTTTGTTTTCGGAAAGCCTTTTGTGGAAAAGCTTGGGAAACTCCATACAGCTACAGTGGTGGAGGGGTGGGAAAGAACAGATTGAGGTATCAGTTCAAACAATCTGAGGAAAAAGTTGCATAAACATTGAAGACAACAGAATAGAAACCAGACGCCAAATATTAATTCATGGGGTCTTCAAAGGGGATTTTGAGATTTATTTTAATTGTTGTTGAAAGAAAAAGATTAATTTTTGGATGAAAAATGTATGCAAATTCATCTCTGGTCAACACTACAAAAGTCTCATTTCCTACACAAAGCAGAAAAAAGGCAAAGCAAAGAAACCCATGATATCAACTCTGTAATCCCCTGAAGTGGCCTTTAACCTGGGTTTGAAAAGAGTAGGAAAAGAAAAAAAATCTACATAAGTATGTAGTGTCTGAATTAAAGGACATGAATCTGGTGCAAGGATGGGAAATCTCAAGGGTTGATGTGATATGTAAACCAGGGAAAAATGACACTGTTCCTGAGGGTCCAAAATGGTATTTGGAGAACAAGGAATAAATAGGAACAACCTCTTCATCCAATTTGCCAGTCCCCCAGAGGCTGTGTAGGCACCACAGGACCATGAGGGAATAAACCCAATAGTGAAGATGTATATATATACATAAAAATCTACAGTGTATGATGTTCTGTAGGGGCTGAAGGGTGGACTTCCTGAATGTCTCTCCAAAAAGACAGACAGGGAACGACAGAAATGCCCAGGGAAGTTTGTTCCATGAGAAGCGATGGGACAGCTGGGGCTTTCATTAAACAATGTCAGAGGCTTCCCCAGCGGTGAACCTGGCAGATTTCACCTACTCCAATCCCTCCTGAGGCAGCGTGGCAGGACGGGACACCCTTGGGTGTGCCCAGCAGAGATGGTGGGCAGGAGAACGCACCTCTGGGTGTCCAGCCACTGTTTGGAGGGAGCTGATGGAAAAGGCTGGCAGCCAGGAGGGTGAGGCAAAAGGAACACAGCACTCCTACTGAAGGAGTGAGTGGGGGAATAACAGGCTTTAAAAAAATAACCCGAGCTGCCTGACGCTAACAGACACCCTGTGGGAAAGTTAATGGCTGCTGAAAGAGACCCAATAAAGGAAAGTGACAAATCTTGCTATAGATGAAAGATGAGAAAGTGTCTGATATATTTCCTATTAATATGGAATTTAATTTTTGTTTAAGATGTGTTATTTACTATAACAACACAGGGTGTCAAAAAAACCCAACCAACCAAAAAACAAGCAGGAAAGGTGTGCGAAGGATGGCACGATAAACTCTCCAGTGACGTGAGAACTTAAGAGGGGAACAACGACACAAACAAACGTTAGAAATAAACATTTACAGCTGTAAAAGTGCGGGTGAGGGGCCGGGGAAAGTTTTATCCCGGACAGGCACAGAAGGCTCAAGGCTGCCTGTGGGCGAGCGGAGCACAGCGGGTCACAGCGAGGGGTGGCCGTGCACAGGGGCACGAACGAGCCCGTTCTGGGCACCAGGGTGGGCAGGAGGCCCTCGGCACCCCCGGCTCGAGCCTCTCCACGGGCACGGGCGGCGGNGCCGGGCGCTCGCTCAGCGCTGCCCGCCGCGGCGGGCAGGGGCTACAGGTGGGACGAGCCCTTCCTTCGCTGCCTGGGGCCGAGCCCTGCTCGGTGGAGCACGGGGCAGAGCTGTGCAGCATGACCCTCCGGGCTGCGGGGTTCTCTTTGCAGCCTCGTCCTGGCCGCTGTCAGAGAGCTTTGTGAACCCTCTGTCCTCGTCCCTAATGTCAGATTATTGTTTATTATTATCAATTATGTTTTTGTCTCCCCCTCCCCCCTTAATTTCACAAGTGACTCGCCCTCCCTGCTCAGTGCAGCTCTTCCTTTCCATGGTGGGCGTGTGGTCCTTACTGATTTCTAGCGGCCAATGTGTAAAAGATAACGATCCTCCTCTGAGAGATTAAAAGAAAAACATCTTGGTCCGGATGTATTCTGTTTCCTATGAAAGGGGAAAGGTGGCTACATGTGTCCCGGGTGTCCTGAGGAGGAATTCTCTGGTGGTTGGGAAGTGTTTGGAGAGAAAATACTGGGGTTAGCATATTTGTTTTTTAAAAATGGTTACTTTGTTACCTGTAAAGAAAAATATTTCTCCTTTCTGTATCCTCCTGGCTCAGGGTGCTTTTTGGTATCTGAAGTTGTCAGTTTGTTGACTTTTCTGTTTTCCCCCTAAAGCAGGTTTCCAGCTTTCACTTGCAAATTGATACAGATCATAGGTATAAAGCAAAGCCCTGTCAAAGCCTTTATCCCACAGAGACCTGTCTTATTTGAACAAATGTGGTGTGGGAGAAGGGGAGGCAAGGTTAGTAGCCTTTGCCTTGTGTGGTTAATGTTACATGAATCTTTATTTTCCTCTTTTAAAAAGATGGAAGACTGTTTGGCAAAGAAAATGGAAATCACGGTTTCGGAAGCTGAAAAACGGACTGGGAGGAATGCCATGAATATACAAGAAACATACACTGCTTACCTCATTGAGACTAGGTGAGTGATGAGAGCTCAGTCTCAAGCGTCCATGGATGTGCCATTCTAAACAGATTTTCCCTCCTTCCACCCCTAAAAATAATCAGGTACAGTTGATGAGAAGATTTAGCTGTTTTGTGCTTTGTTGTGTGGTTATCAACCCACTCTGGAGGATCTTTTCCTGTGAAAATTTGGCAGCTGATCTCCACTTCAGTACTAGTGCTGGTCTTGTGTAACTGTGTACTGTAATTCTTCATTTGGAGCTAGGTGGAAAAATAAGTGTTTGAAAGTTGTTGCATTAAAATAGTGCCAACAACTGCTTGGTTATTTCTTGGACCTAAGTTGGAGAAATTTGTACATGTATTTGTGAGATTGTATGTGAGAGAGGTCTAAAGTAACTGTTAGGCTTGCTTGAGATGACAAGAAAGAGAAGTCTCATGACTTATGTCATGTGGTCAAAATTTATTGCTCAGCTTATATTTGAAGTGTTTTGCTTGATCTGATTACCACATACTCCTTGTAGATGGTTTAAGGGTTAGAGTTAGTTAACTGTTTCCTTTCTTCATACTAGCGTGAACTTTCACTGGGGAACTTACTGCTCTTAATCTTCTTGTGTTAAAGATACTAATACTACTGGTATGATAAACATTCTCAGTACCACAAACACAAAATTTCAAGTATTGAGTAGTGAGCAAAACTTTAAAATCTCTTCTAACTTATCCTTACCTCCCAAACAGTAACAGATGACCCCTTTTATGTGGGATCATGTTACTCAGCTGAAGCAAGAATTTTAAAATTAGACTTTGTTACAAGTTTTGTTTCTTTCTTCTTTATATTTCTAGTTTTAACCTTTTGGCTTTGCGTTTGGAATTATCTGCTGTACAAAGAAAACCTTCTGAAACAAAGCAGTTGCATTTTGCAAAGGTTCTGAAGAGTTCAAATTGTAATATTGTCACATAAGCCTTCTATATGCTAGTTAAAAGGCTTTTTAGCTTGTTTAACTGGACACACCAGTTACCCTGACTGCAGGCCTGCTGGGATAAGTTTACTATATTTTTGCTAATCTTAAAGAACAAAATCCAAAATAGACGTACGTTTTTCTGATATTGTAGCTCTTTGACAGTTGCTCAGATGCTTAAAAATACTTTTACAGTGTATTGATACTGAAGATCACACCTTCTCATGTAAGTAGTGTTATTTTTATTGTAATGATATTTCTGAAGGAAAAGAGAAGAAAATTGGTATCATTGGGGCCTAACTGTGATATGAAATGTACTCTGGGGGCAGATTTATGCAGCCCCAGAACATGCTGACTGCATCTCCTTTTCCAGTCATCCTTCCATTTCTTTAGAGTTGCTCCTGCTGGTCTTTCCCAATTGTTCTTTCACAGTGGCAAAACTGTACTTTGCTGGTCAGATTGTGTTCTTTCATTAAGATTTATTTTACTCTGTGGTCAGCAAATACCAAGACCAATTACATGTTTGTCACAGAGCAATTGTGAAAATGTGTGTTTGTCACATCTCTAATAAAATAGGTTCTCTGTTCCTTTTGCTGAGAAGGCAAAACTTCTTGCATAAGTATAATTGGTGGCTATTAAATGTGCTTCCTGCTGAGCCTGTAGCTGTAGGTGGGCTTCACAGTAATTTGTCTGGGTAATAAGATATTTTGTAGCTGAAGAATAAAACTGTTTATAGTAATATAAAGGGAAGACCACTTAATAATAGTTGCATTATGTTTATGTGAACTGGGTTTCTGCCATTACTGCTATCTAGGATTTAATTTCAGTTTGAATTGAGGAATTCTATCTGGGTGAATAAGAGACACAAGATGGATGCAATTACAACCATGGTGTATTTGTTATAGAACAGGAGCTGAGTGCTTAAACCTTTAACACATAAGTTTCACTGGTGCTGGTGAAAATGTTTTCAAAATGCAACTGATGGTGTTACTTAGTTTTTCTTTTTAAATGAAAAGATTTATTACTATGCTCACATTTTTGCGTGACTTTTGTTGATTTTTTTATTAATGTGATATTATACTTTGATGTAGCTATATTTCTTTGAGACAAAACAAACTCCATTGCTGTAGACTGCAGGGCATCAGCAAATTCCAAGGGTTGTGCTTCCTGAAAGCATCTTCTTGCTTTAGACCTTTCTGCATTAGCTAATTCGATTTTTTTTAATGATGAGCTATTTCCATTCAATTAGTCATAATGTCAGTTTGTTTCACAGCTTCTGTTAAACTATACAGTTATTTAAAAATAAATCAATTTTTATATTCTCCCCGTGAGAACAGAGGTCACTTCTACCTATTTGTGGGAAATGGCATTAAGGCAAGTACAAATTCTCAAGATGTGTAGCTAAATATTCCTTCTTGAGATGTGCTCAGCATATCACTTGCTTTCGATAAGAGAAGTAGCAAATATCCAGGATCTTACTTAAATCCAGACTTGCTTGTTAGAATTTTAGGCAGCTGTGTCTGATATCAGAGTCTGCATGAAACTACAAGACCTCAGGTAGAATAAACCCCCGAGTCTGACTCCTGGCTTTGTACCTGTTATTTTCATGACAGAGCTGAAAGTTAATCAGAATGCAGAGCACCTCTAAAGTGCTCTGTGGTATTGCACTTTTAATTATAGGATGTACAGGGAATGCCTTTTTTTCCCTTGTCTCCTTTAAAGTAAACAATTTCTTCTGTAGTAGTAGGACACTTCCATTTAGTTCACTTTCCTTTCATCCCTGCTGACCATAAGATTTCTATCCTGGCCTTCCCGATCAAACAATATAATGGCAAGTATGTATCTTTTTTTTGGTTCTGTTTTAAATGTGGCTTTAGGAAAAAGTAGCACGAATTTTTGCAGCTTGGTATCTGACCACTCAAGAGCAGGATCCCTGATGTCCAGCCCTACTAGTCTTCACTTTCTCTTGCAGTAATTTGACAAGGGGGCTCATTTTATTTCCTTTTTATTCCTGCAGTATGGCTGGGAAGTTACTAGTCTTATTTCTGTTTTCAGTCTTTGGAAAGTTTTCCACTAGTTAAATTGTGATATGAGTGTTACCTGCTTCACTGTTAAGACCTTGGATTGCCCATCCAAAGTGTGAGAACTTCTAAAGAAAGTTTCTGTGAGAGAAATGGACTTGGAAGTCAGTAGCTGGCCAGGCCGCAGTTCAGTGATAGCAATGCTGCATTGTGGGATTTCAGTTTTTCCTTTGTTATATTTTGTTTAGTACCCTTCTCAGAGTTTCCTGTTTCACACTGGGCTAGGTAAAAAGCCCAGGCATGGGTTTCCTGAGAAGAGGCACAGGATGAATGCCCACAGAGAGATGTTGTCTTCTGATAGAACAGTAAAGGGCAGATTTTAGCCAGTGGGAGTCAGGAAGACTTGTCCAAAGTACTCCAAAGGAGGTATGAGGGAAAAAGTCTAAATTCAGCGTGAGGTTTAAACAGGGGAGAGTTGGGAGGGGAAAGAAGACAGAGGATTTGAAAACTTAGTTTTCTGTTGGTTTTTACTTGATGGAAACTATAAATCATTTATCTTTCTGACTAATGTCAGAAAGATAATTTTTTTTAGTTAAATACAATAAACTGGGTGACAGTATAAAAAACCCAAAGAGTCACCTGGCTATGGAAAACCTTCTGCCAAGAGAAATGCTTCCTTGTCATACAGCTTGCCAGGTGGAAGAGCAATTATTAAACATCAGCTGTCTGAGAGGCCTAAATACAGAGACTGTTTCTAAATAGCTGTTGGAAAAAAGTTGCCCATCCCTCTAAAATGGTGTTCCTCTGCGCAGGGAGTGAACGTTGCCCACTACAGGGAGTGGAACTGTTACTTCTCATACACTGGAAGGTCAAAGGTTGAAAGCAAAGTTACTGCTTCTGCCGTTGAAGAGGTGATTGCTTTTACAAGGAAATAAACCTGTGTATTTCCTTCTTGTCTGATTTAGTACTTCACAGCCATTTGTCTTTTATTGCGTTCAGAATTATTTAATGGCTCATTTAGGATAATTAGTTTTAAATGGGAAGTGAGAAGAGGTTAATTAGATGGACTGAAGTTTTCACATTGACACTTTGAATTAAGGCAAATAAATGAGACATGGAGTAATGTAATCTTTGAATTGGTTATGATAACATCGGTTATAAATGTGAAAGCTGAAGGTTTCAATTTTGTCTTCCTAATTTTTTCAGGCAGGTTGGTTCATTCAATGAATAACTTGCATTGTTAAAAGTGTACTTAGAGGGGAAACATATGGTTTTCCTGCCTGAAGATTGTATAAGTATTATATTGTGTTTTTAGAACCGAAACAAATTGAGAAGCTTGACTGAATGTCAACAAGTGATTATAATCTTAATTGAAACTGGTCTGCAATACTTGCATTTAATGGGGAAGTTCATAACGTGGTCTAAAAAGTTAGATGGTAGTGAAGGTATTAAGTCTAATGAGTACCTTTGTGGATTTCTACTTCCTTTCTGAAATGGTTTTCCTGGGGAGGAAATGCTCTTTTATGACATCATATGTAACCAGGCAGAGACATTTTTGGTCTGATAAAAAAAAAATTTCTCTCATCTTGGTTGCCTGTCCTAAATCCATCCATGCAGTTTCAAACTCTTATTACCTCATTTAAAAGGCCATGGTACTGACACAGGCTCCTAACTGAGGGCTGTGCAGTGCTTTACCTGCACAGCTTTGCAAAGAACTTTGCTGCTCCCCTCCTTTACCCAACTCTGCAGCATTGTGTGCTCTAGGGAGCACAGCCTGGGGGTTCACTGTAAGCCTGAGGGGTGCAACTGATACTAATAATTTCAAACTGTCTTAAATGTATCAAATCAAGTAATTAAAGAAGCATGGCTTCATTGTTAGGTGCTATATAGGTGTCCTCCTGATGAAGATGAAAGCAGCTGTAAAAGGCAGTGTTTGCACTTCTGAGACACTGAGAATAAATGCATGTTAGTATAAGGGAAAGAAGTATGATCTGAGATAAGAATAATGTCAGGCTGTTTAACACACACTACGGTGAGGTGGCTGTATCAGATGCTGTCTAGTTAAGAAAGAATTAACTACACAGGCAGGTTTGACCTTCAAGATTCTCTGGTAGTAATTTAATCTTTTTCTTCAGGGTATAGTGTGAGGTTTTTGTGTCCCTCACAAGGGTTGTAAAGCTTGATTAACTGAGACTGGGGGAAGCCTAGCTGTTGTCCACAGATCTGCTTTGTCTGCATAAATTGACAGTAGGCTTTAGATGTAGTAAACTTCCTTAGTGTTTTCAGTGTGGGCAGGGTAGATGCAGTGAGTGCTATGGCAATCTGCTTCCTTCCTCCTGGAGTTCTTGAGGCCCTTTGTGGGTGTAAAACTTCAAGTAACAAGGTAGTGGTTTGTGCTGGTGTAGGACTAGGCTTCTCTATTAAGCTGTGGTCCTTTCCTGCTGAAGTGTTATGCTCCCAAATGACCTTTTAAAAGTTTTGATTAATATTTAGTTTTCTGCTTAATGTGTGTGGATTGAGATGTTACTACTATGTTTTCTTCAAATACCTGATAGGTTCTTATTAATTGTAGCAAATACAAAGCTGCTAAGCAGGCATGTTCAGAAAGGGTTTTTCTATTTTTTTTTTTTTTTCCCCAGTTAAGGTTCGACATTGTGGTGTTCGCATGGCCTTTGCTGCTCCTACTTTCTAATTAACTCTGCAAAACAATGACAGAGCATTATAAGCATGATTTAGAGTGGACCATTCTCCTGTCAGAAGGCTGGCACAGCAGCATCTGTATCTGCAGCACAGATATGTCCTCCTGGGATGTGGCTGGGTTCTCAGGGCAGACCTAACCTGTGTTTTTCTTGTCTCCCTGTTTATGCTTGCTTGTACAGCCTGTTCTCAGGCAGAGTCCCCATAATACTATCATGTGTTGATAGTAGCAGCCTTTCTTAAGGGTTGACCATAACTCATGAGGAAATCTTGAATCCCATGGTGTAAGTCAGTGCAGCTGGTTGGTAAGCTGCTGAAACTGAAGATAAAAACGATCTGTAAATTCTGAAGTACTTTTATGTGAGTGTCTTGAATGGCCAGATTGTTTACCAAAACCTGCTGGGAGTTTCTCCTCTAGGAATGTAATGTTTGTGCCTTCAGCTTTTGACTAAACAATTAATCTTTTGAGGCACAGTAGCTCAGTTCCTTATCTGTTCAAATTTACCTCTTACTCATCAGTAGTTTCATCACTAGATACCTGCTTTGAGCTGAAGTGTTCTTGTAATATTTGAATGGTGCAGCAGTTAATGTAGAGAGGAATGCTGCACAGCCTGTCAGTCCTGGCTAGGCTGAGCTTACTCTCTTCAGAGTTCAGTATTTGCGGGTGCAGCTTCATTGAATTAAAATACTCTTAATAGGGAAGAATTCTGTGGGATGCTGGCAATATGAATAGTGGCTGTCAGCAGTATACTTGCCTTTTCCTCTTGAGTCACTCTTAAATAGTTTTGATCTGCAGCAGTTTGTGTTGAATGCTATGAATTTATACATTTTTCTTCTTACTTGTGAAGTTTCTTTTCCCTACGAATTCAGGTACCTGGAATGAATGTCCTTTCCCCAAGGCACAGGTAGATACATAAAAGTGTTCCACCTTTCTAAGTTATAAAAGTATCTTTTGCATTCTTCTGTATGACTTTATTCCACCTTAGATGTAACTAAACCAAAGCATATAGCAAGACTCTTCCTCTCTAATGAGGGTTCACAAATAGAGGCACCTTGTATTTTGTTTAAATGTATCAAATAATTTGGGCTGCTTTGGAGTGGGATTGTTTGTTTTTCAGTAAGATCATTAGAAATCTGATGTTGTAGATGAAGAATAGCTTAAAAAATTATCAATAATTTGTGTGCTACTTAGATGTTTTAAAACTTCACTAAGTTCTTATGAATTCAAGAACTGTAAAGCCTGACTTTTGCTGGAAAAAATAATGTAGCATTCTCTTCTACTAAGTACCATATGAGTAACTACTTACACTTTGTAATTTATTGTTCCAAGTTCGGAGTTCTCCACACCAGAAGGATGTGGACTTACTGAAGCAAGTCCAGTGAAGGGCTGTGAGAATAATTCTGGGCTTGGGTTGTCTGACCTGCAGGGAGAGGCTGAGAGAGATGGGATTGTTCAGCCTGTGCAAGAGACAGCTGATTTTAGCAGTTGTGGACCAGTACCTGGTAGGGAGGTAAAGAAGATGGAGTCAGGCTGCTTCTATGATGCCGAGAGAGGGCAAAAGGCAGTGCCCACAAATTCAAACATGGTGAATTCCATGTAAAAGTAAGAAAACCTCTTTATTGTGAGGTTTATCGAACATGGGAGTGGGTTGCTCAGTGTGGTGGTAGAGTCTAAGTCCTTGGAGATACTCAAAACCCAAGTGGATGTGGCTCAGAACATTCTGCTTTGAGGAAGGGAATTGGAACACAGACATGCAGAGGTCTCTTCCAAACGGAGCAGTCAATACTGTTCCATGTAGGTTTATGCCAGTGCAAGTTAGTAATTTAAATGAAGAATAAAGTAGGTATAGACGTCACTGTTTTCTGTTAAGTGCCTTGTGTGAATTCTCTCTCTGTGTTTATTCTGGCATATGCTAACTGCTGGAAGTGTTGCTACCCAATACTTATTTTCTGATATTGCGAAGTATTTCTGTTGCTTTGAATGTCTTGTATGAAAAATTATTTTTCTCATCAAGTATTTGTATTACTTTCCAATCTTATATTCAATGAGTTCTCCTTTTGTAGTAACATAAAATCCTTTATTACCTTGCTAGGTCATGTTGCTTTTAAGTCTTCAACGAATTTTTCAGACACATCAATTTTGTACCTACTTACTCTAGCTAGTTTGTTGTGTTTTTAGTCCTTAAATATAAAAGCATGTCACTTCGAACAAAAAAAGAAAATTGGAAGTACTTTGAAATTTGCCCTTTTTCTAGAAAATCCTTTAAAATATCTTAATATTTTTAAAGTTTTATTTGTATCTGTGTGAACTGTTGCATGCAAGACAATTTTTATCCTCTGAAGACTTTCCCACTGAATAGTAAATTTCTTTTTACAATATTCTGTATCCTTCAGGTACTCATGAAATTTTACTGACTTTGAACCTAACACTGTTCCAAGAGAAATAGGGCTGTTTCTGTAATGGTGTGGACTAAGCCACATGTGTCTCTTTACTTGATTGTGACCTACCTGTTCTTCATGTGTAAGTGCATTGACTTTTCCTGTGTTCCTAGCAAATTCACGTGCTATCAGGCAGAAGTTAAAATATTTTTAAATTAAGTATGTAGACATGAAATGAATTAAGGTTGCTTTAGGTCATGGGCAAGTTATACAGTAATCACTACTATACTTGGTCTAATTGCAGTGATTGTTTTTGAGGGAGCAGGTGATGGCTCACTAATGTTCAAATTTGCTGCTCTATCTTTCAGAGCTGTTGAGTCCCAGAATGAGGGACAATGTGCCCCAGTGGAGTCCCTGTGGCGGCGTTACAGTGAATTTGAGTTGTTGAGGAATTATTTGTCAGTCACCTACCCACATATTGTTGTTCCACCTTTGCCAGAAAAAAGGGTAAGGAAACTGAAACTGTGGCTTGCTTTGTTTTATTTGTTTTTTAATTTACTGTTGACACTCTTCTGTTTAACTAGGCTGACTTTGTTTGGCATAAGCTATCAGCAGATAATATGGATCCAGATTTCGTGGAAAGAAGAAGAATTGGTCTGGAAAACTTCTTGTTACGTGTGGCTTCACATCCTGTTCTTTGCCAAGACAAAATCTTTTATGCATTTTTAATGCAGGTATAGTAAAGTTATTTCTAAATACATTATTTAGTGGTTATTTAATTAAGATCATGTCCTTTTGATCTTTTCTATTGACCCATAATTTGTTCTGTGTCAGGAGGAAAGATAGATGACATGAATAAACCTGAGGTGGAAAAGCCTTGTCCAGCTAAAAGCTTCTTGAGAGCAGCCTGCAGTTGTACAGTTGCCTTTCTGTAATCTACCTTATGACTTTTTTCCAGTCAAGTTGTAAGGCTCCTCAGAGAGAATTTCCACCTCTTTGAAACAGCCTGTTGGGAGCTTAATGCATGTTGGTTGGGAGCTCTTCCATAGGACTAAAGCTGAACTAGTTACCATGCTATGCTGCTGACTGCAGGGACAGGATGGCTTCCAGTTCACTCTTTGGATATCCATGATTTCTTTAGCCTTGTGGTTTGGATCATGATCCGTTAATGTGTTGTGGTCCAAAACTGCTACAATATGTTGTCACAGAAGTTGTGGTCCAGTTGTCAGCTTAAGCATTGCATTCTTCAGCTTTCAGCTTTAGGGGGTGTTGGATAGTTCTTTTTTCTCTGCTTTGATAAGATATTTCCAAATACTAGACTGAACAGCTGTGTTTGCCACGGTACAGTATGTGGGTGAACCAATGTATGGGAGCTGAAAACAGTGGAAAACCAGCAGTACACCTGAGCCAGGTGATGGCATGTGCAGTGCAAACTGTTGTCACCTGTATGCTCTCTGCCTTGAGATGCAAAGGTCCTTGGAGATGCTGGTAATCTCACAGGCAAAATATTATATATAGAGTTAGCTACTCTTCTTTAGACAAAGCAGTGTGGCTCCTGCTCCCAGCTGATAGATTGAGGTAATTGAGAAGAGGATTTTTGGGGGGAGATTAGTGTGTAAGCACAGCATAATGATTGGTTATTCTTAACCCAGATTCTTGAAAAGATATGAGGAGGGTAGCTGAGGCAGAAGCCAGGCATACTGGAGAAGCTTCTTTGATACAGGCTGTCATAGGGACTTGCAAAAGCTGCAACATTCTTAAATCTTTCTGACTGAACATTCTTCTCCTGTATTTTTAGGAAGGTGGATGGAAAGAAATGGTGAATGAGACCGGATTTCAGTTGAAGGTAATTACTGTAATTGTTTGACTCGTGATTGCTGTGACACAGACATATTCTAGCAAACATGTTTTAGGCTATTTATGAAAGGATGTTTGCTGTAAGAAAGAGTTAAAGGCATTGCTTTATGAATACTTGTTATTACAAAAAGCAGTGATGTTCTTGGCATGTGATAGGCAGGATTGCATTAAGTTCTCTAGCAGGCTTGTTACGTGCCTATGTAATTCTGCTGGTAGCGTAGAATCCTTATAAGCTTTAGAAGTAATGGACTTGAGCCTACAGCAGTGAGTTTTTGTGTTTTCTGTTAAGTTTAGCATTTTTAAAGGTGGGTGTCAAATTTAGTCTGCTAAGAGGTGCAAGATATCAAAAAAAGGTAAGCAAAGAGGACTGAATTGCAGGACTTTGCAAGAAGCAGCTGGTGAAAGGGACTAAGACAGATTTGGTGCCCCTTAACTGTTTAACAGAATATATCTTGAAGTAATACTATCCTCATTGACATCAGTGAGTTCATGGCTGGGTAAACTGGTGGAAGACTTGCAGGAATAAATGATCTGAGGTCGTGTGTCTGTACAGGTCAAGAATCTGAGAAGCTGATAGATTGCTGGGCTGTGTCTGGAAGAATTACTGTAGTACTGGGGACAAATACTGAGCTTTTTGTTTTGTTGTAATGTGATCTGCTCTCATGAAATCACTACTGAAAACTAGGTGGATTATGAAGAATTATTCTAAATAGTGAGAGCTAAAGAAAATCCCTGGTGCTCTTATCCTCAGTGTCCAAGGGGCTTTCATACTGACACTTACTGTTGATAGCTTAAGTTGACAATAATTCTCTTCCATCACAGTTGGGTTTGCATACTACTAGTGTTCATAATGCAAACAGTGTAAAGCTCTGAAGCTGTATACACTCACAGGAGTTCAGAAAGTTTGTACTGGCAGGGTGTGTTCAGGAGAACACACAGTGGTGTGTTTATGGAAGAAAACTCATAGCAGAATGCTGAGAATACTGGCCTCCCTGAAACCACATTGTAGATTAAATGAGAGACGAGCAAGTCTTGTTTTCCCTCTAGATTTGATTGTGTATGTTTTCCCTTTTACAGTTCCAGTTTCCTTAGGAAAGAAAAATAACTTTTTTGAAGGCCTGGTAGAAATAATCTTCCCTTTATTCTACATCTGAAGTATAAACTCTCAATATTTAGCACTACAGTGGAAGGAAAACCTCTATTCAGTGCATGTTTTAGACTGAAATTAGACCGTTTGTTTATGTTTCTGCTGCCTCTGCTCTGTTTGAGCAGGATGTGTTTTTTTGTCTGAGAGGGTTTGAACTCTCTAACTAAACTTTAAATTAGGTATTAATGCAGTGTAGCATGCTATAGCTGAATGTTGATGTTGGAGACTTTGTTTATTCTGCCAGCTGTATCATTAAATCATGCCTTTCCTCCCTCCCAACCCCAGCACTTAATTTTTAAGGGATTTTTAATTTAAGGGATTTGTCACTTGGGATTTTAACCCTTCCTGTAGGAAAGAGAAAATTCCCATCTCTCTTTAGTTTACATAAATGATTATGGGATCATAGTAGGCATTAACTCTCTGAAAACTCCTCAGCTGTACCTCATTTCATGGGTGGTTCATCTCTAAAATGCTTGTGCATGCTACTCTTAAATCAATTTTAAGACTCGACAGATGTTTCTCTAGAAGCCTAACTGGTGTAAATGCACAAAAGTGGTGTGTGAGAGTTACTGTGCTGCAAATGGCAAAAAGGAAATAGCCCTACTGAGGTGGTTGAGCATTGGCAGGAGCATGCTTCCCCTGACAGTGCTTGTATGGACCTGCTGAACTCTTCCTTCAGAGCATTATGTGTGCCTGTGACAAAAGACAAAAACTTGCCCTCTAACTGTAGGGTAGGAAGGTTGTTCTTTCTAAGTGTAAAGCTGTTGGATGTGCCTGCTGCCCCAACAGACTCACATGGCTTTGGTGCCTGCTGTTTCAACATAAATACAAGGTTTTGAGAAACAGCTACTCGGAGGGAAGTGTATCTAGGTGATGTTTGTACTGTGTGAGGATGTGTGAGGAGTACCTGCAGGTGTGTGTGAACAGCCCAAAACGTAACTGACTTGTGTATTGAGTTTTTGGGGTACGGCAGTGGAGATCCAAGACTATACAAGCCTCAGAAGTGTTCTGAATAAGTGTAAGAGCTCCTGCAGTGTTTTGTGTTCCTTGTGCTGTCTGGGACATGCTTCCCCATGCTGCCTTGTCTTCCCTTTGCAAAATATTCTTAGAGAAGTGTCACACGCAGTGGTGGCAGTGAACCTGCTTGCTCCCAAAGTCAGTCAGTCTTAGTCTGGAGGGTGTTGTTCCCTTATCTTTCGGCTTGTGGATTATAATTTGTTTTGGTGGTTTGATCGTTGGAAGAACAGCTACAGTTAACCTGACTCTGCCACCAGTCTACCACTAAACCATGTCCCTGAGTGCCACATCAACATATCTTTTAAACACATCGAGGGATGGTGACTCTATCACGGCTGTGGGCAGCCTCATCCTGTGTCTGACAATCATTTTGGTAAAGAAATTTTTCCTAGCATCCAAGCTGTACTTCCCCTGAGGCAACTTGAGGCTGGTTCCTCTTGTCCTACTGCTTGTTATGCGGGAGAAGAGACTAACCTCCACCTCACTACAACCTCCTTTCAGGAAATTGTGGAGAGCAGTAAGGTTCCCCTGAGCCTTCTTTTCTCTAGGCTATGTATGGGGTATCTTTTGCTCAGCCCAAATGTAGTGGGAGGTGAAACAGGCTCAGACTGTGCCTGTCTTATCTGTAGAGGCTATTACAAGGCCCTAAAGGACAGGCTCTGTTCTTGTTTTGGGAAGACGCTGTGTTCCCTTCACTGACAAATTCAAAACAGCTCTTCAAGCTCTGAGTTTTCTGTGACAGGGCACAAAATATTCTTTTGTTGTATACCAGCACTAACAAGTACTGCTGAGGTAACTTACTGCTCGCAGCTGTGGCACAGCCTGTTAGCTAGAGGAGTACACTATAGGAAATCTATACACCTGCGAGGTGTGCTGCTTTATTTTCCTTTTACTGAGGAGAAGGATGTTTTGATCAAAAGCAAACTCTAGCCATTTACCCACAGTTGGTGTTTTTCTTTAGTATAGATGAGGCCTGAGTGAGCTGTGTGTAAAATGCATTGAAGGAATGAAGAGTTGTAGTGATGTGGACCTCAGGGATGAGACTGGAATCTCTCATCTGTGTTGATGTCTTATTAGGAGTAAATACTGATTGCACAGTTTAATATTAAATAAATTGGGGAAAAACCCCTCAGTCTCCTTAGAAACGTTCAATTCTACTGTTGCAGTAATTGGTAAGCCAACAGCTCAAAAACTAAAGCAGTCAATTACCTTTTTAATTAGGTATTGAATTTTGTTCTGTAGAGATTTATATATGCTCTACTATAGAGAAGAACATTGCATTTAAAAGGGCTCTATTCTAATATACAAATTACATATTTTATGTAAAGCAAGCCATAAAAAGTAAGAGAACAACATATATAAGATTTTGATTTCACTGGGGAACTGTTCCTGGTAATAAAGAGCATATAGAGGTCACTCTACCACTGGTTTTATTTGGTTTGAGAAATATAAAATAGCTTGTCCATATGGTCTTAAGTTACCTAATTGCTTCATCTAAAAAGAATGTGGGGTTCTGTATCTTAACTCCATGATTTGTGCAGCATTTTAAGAAAGGACTATTTTTGTGGGACTTGGATTATACCAGCTTTATTTTAGTGGTTACTGTTTACATCATATTCACAAAAATAGTGTAGTTTTTTGACTTTTTAATAAAAGTATCTGACATTCAGGGCAGCTGGTGTCAACTTGTTCAATGTTTGAAGACTTAAATATGCCATGAAGGCAGGACGTTTTTCTAATGGTGCTGCCAGAAGGCAGAGATTTTTTTGTCACTGAAATTTAATTGCATTAAATTAACAAAGCTTTTTTTCCCCTTTTTCAGGCAGATTCCAGATTAAAAGCTCTTAATGCAACATTCAGAGTGAAAAGCCCAGACAAGTAAGATTCCACATCCTTCTTCCCTCCCTTTTCCTTTTTCAGTTACAACTATAACTTCAGGTGATAGAATATTCTATCTCTTTAGTATAAATTCAGAAAAGAAAAATTATCTTTCTGCACTTCCAATCTTAACAGGAGTCCAGTAAAGAGGTAGTGTGAAAAGATTTGATAAATCCTGCCTCCAGAAGCAGGAAGCATTCAGAAAAATTCCATCACTTTATGTAAAACAAGTATTTCATTTTAGCTAGACTAAAATGAAGAGACAAAAAAACCCCAAAACCAGACTCTGAAAAAGAACCTCTTAATATTTGTTCTCAAGAAATCTCTCCAAGCATGAGCAGTATACAGATTGATAGTAGGTCTTTGCAAAAGTCTGCTAGTGTACAGCTCTGGATGCACACACCCTGGTGTTGCAGTTCTTAGTTCTTTCCAAGCTGCCAATTTTCACAGATGCTTTTGGAAGTCCAGAGGTCAGTTCAGCTCTGTTGCAGTTTACAGAGCTCTGGGACAGGCACTAGAGCAGTCTGCTGGATGGAAAAACTGCTCAGAATTGTCAGTGTGTATAGTGGGAGGCTCATCACACCCTTGGTGATGTGAGAAGGGTAAAATGAGAGCTTATACTTCTGCAGTAGTTTAGAAGCATCAGTGTGCAGCAATGGGCCAAGAGATGTTGCTGTTTGCCATCCACAGGCCATGGAGACCCGTGCAAAGTGCCTTTCTGGGGACACTTGCTGTCCAGCAGTGGCACCAGGAGATGCTCCTTGGGGAGACCCCTGTGCCTGACTGCTGTCTGGTGTCTGTTCCATGGAGTCTGTGGATATTGTGTTAAGGATGTTAGAGGGTACATACCTTTCTGAACCTCTTTGTAGACTTAACCTGTGAATTGGTCCAGTCCCTCCTTTTTTACTGTGCTTGTTTCTAGGGCCTTCTGTGGTAGCCAGGATGCTTTTAGCTAGGGTTTAATATAAAGGATAACGTTAATGAATGAGATTGGAAGACAGCAATTCTCTGTATCTGCAGGTGAAAATGGTCCCTTGTTTGAATGCTTCATCCTCAGTCATCTTCCTCTGTGGCCAGTAGGAGTTATCTTTTCCTGCTCTCACAGCAGGTAAACTGCCTGAAGTCTGACTCTAGGCACAGGTGGGCAAGACTGTTTAAGGAGCATCCTTGTTATCTTTTGAGGTAACAATGTTTCAGCAAGCAAAGCTGTTGTGAGAAGTAGCTTGTTAAAAAGCAGGAAAAGGGTTAATACAAGGAAAACATGAGGAAAAGGCTTGTAACAAAAACAGTCCTCGAGTGTGTGTGCCTTGGTGGAGCCTTCACAGCACTTGGGAGATGGCGCATGTTTTCTGTTGTATTTTGCCAGCTACCTAACTCCCAAATTGCACTTGGGGATACAAATTGTTTAATAAGTAACTCATGAGCAGAAGTTGTTTGCTTTTTGCTATGGTGTGTGTGGCTCTAACAGGAGGCACCAGCACACTCGTGCTTGAGCTGCCTGGAGTGTGATGCCTGGCCCCTCTGCTTTACCTTTGGTGCTTTTGTGTGGCTGGCTGGTGAAGTGGTTCAGCAAGCTCCCTTTGCTGAAACAAAAGGTGTGACTGCTGTATGGAGTGTAGGCTTTCAGGCTCCTGGGCCAGGAGAGGTTCAGGTGAGGAATAGCTGCAGCTCCCATTCGGGATTGGCAGCACCAGGAATTTCATGCAGCTGAAATAAGGCTGCTGTTCGAGGTCAAATGTAGACTGGAAACTAAACCTTTTCCTCTGGGAAGCAATTTATGGTTTCAATGGTGGAATTAAGTGGTGATAAAAAATATAGTATTCTGGATTCAGAGGTAAATTTTTATCTACTGCAGACCTCTCTGATTTGGCCTTATGGCACTCATCCTTTCTCTTTCTGGGCTTTCATCAAAGCCGTAGCTTTTGGGTTTTGATGGAAGATTTCTCTAGAAGTTTAGTATTAAGAAATAGTATTAATTTAGTATTTAGAAAATACTAAAGCTTTTCCTAATGCAGGCTTTTTTTTTTTTTTAAGTAGCTCTCTGGGTCTTTTTGTCTGGTTATTCAGACAAGTGGTTTGTTTTTTAGTGAACAGTTCTGTTCATGTAGTGTCTCTCTTCAGAAAACAGGACAATGGCACTGCCTGCCCTGATGCAGGAAGGAGTACTGCTGAGTAAAATGCACAAAGTAATTAACTTACACTGAAATGCTGTCTACTGTAAAGGAATTTTTTTTCTTTGCCAGTATCATAAAAGATATTTTTGAGAGACCTGCTGGTGTTCCTACACCAATGCGACCCAATCAGTTCTTCATTTGTGTCTGAAGTTCTATTTAATAGCTCAGTGAAATATCTAGACTGTTGCTAATGTTGCAGAACCAGTAAAACCAAGTGAAAAGGGCTAGTTTAAAAAGCTGCAGTTACTGAGTGCCAAAACTATGTCTTGTTTTACACTTCTACTGTTAGGGTACACTGGAAAGTAAACATCCCTTCGTGTGCCTCATTGAGCTCTGTTTGGAAATTACTTTATAATTATGTAACTTTTTTTTTTAAACATGAACAATGAGTAGGACTTAAGCAAATACTTGAGAAATAAACTTCTGATCTGCAACACCACCAGTCTCTTAAAAACAGTTTTTCCTGAAAATTATATTTGTAAAATTTTCAACCTTCACAGAAGATTGGGAAAAAAATAGCAGCACTTTGGTTTATGCTTTTATGAGACAAAATAGAAGACAGTGTGATTCTGAAGTAGTAGTTTTTTAAAATTATTTTTTTTAATTGGGGAAGAATTGGTGTGAGAAAAGATGTATTGCTGCTGAACGCCAGGATACTGAAAGTCCTCCCAGGTTCCTGACTCTTGCCTTCAGGGAGTACAGCATTCCTAAAAGATTTCTTGTGGCAAAACAGGATAAGTAAAACTTTACATTATAAATTTCTGGAGTGGAAAGGGGAGTCTTCCTGTGCTCCAGGCATGCTTTTTAATCTTTTGTTTTTAGTTCAATTATTTCAAATATCTTCACTGTACGTGTCTGCAGCTGTCTGACATGCAGCCCTGGTGCATATTTTATAAAGTGTAAACTGAAAAGATTGCTCTCTAAATCCCACTGTGCAGATCAGTGACTACATTTCTTTTTCCCCATACAGCTTCTCTGCTAACTTTTAAATCTTTTTATGTACCTTAACCCTGTGTGTGTCATAACACTATAAAAAATGCTTCTTGGAAATCAAAAATATTAGAAGTCATAATAAAGCTTTTACTTCCTGAATGTAAGGATGGGAATATTTTAGGGGAAGACTTCCTGGCAGGGGAGGAAGAGGTGTTAAATGAAAAACCCAGGAATTTCATACTTGGTCACCCAAAACAAGTGACCCAACTCATTTCAGTAAGACCTCTTGGCTACAAGCTATTCTGAAATACAAAGCTTGACTGTGTGCCTGTGGTGGGAGGAGGGATGAAGTTTTTTTTTTTTTATTCTTGAACATCAACCTGGAACACTAACCTCGGTTTCCCATTCCTTAATTATAGTTGCATTCTTCTGTGTTTATTTTCACATCATTGTTTAGTAATTTAGGTAAAGCTGTTTCTGGCTTCCCGTCTGGATGAAATAAATACATTCCTGTGTACCAAAGTAGGTCATGAGCTAGACTTGTGTGTAGTAGGGAGGGTTTATGTGTACACAAGAGGCTTCTGCTGTGGTTTAATTGGTTACCTGTCACTAACAAAGCTGTGGCAAACTATTCACCTTTGTTATTAGCAAGAGCTAAAGCTATCAGCTTAAATTGCCTCTGAAGCCTAACTGGGCTGGCTGATAAATGCCTCTTCTCCAGAAGTGACAAGCCAGCAGTGTGCACAAGTCACTTGCAATGGCTTCCCTGTCTGGTATCTTGTTGAGATGTAGTGATTTGGTGGCCTTCAGCCATACATGGCTCTGTGCAGGTACAAGTCTCAATAGGATTTCCTATGTTACAGTTACTGTACAGATTAGCCTTAGGGGAAATGTAATTGTGAGTGCTTCCTTGAACCCCTGAAAAGCTGTGCCCAAAACTGGATAGAGGCAGCTTGAAAGTAAAGTGTCTTTGTCAGGTCAGAAATGTAAACATGCTTTTATTGAGAAATAAGCTTCAGCAGATTTTGGCTTTGTGTTTGTTTGAAGCTTTCCTATTCACTAACCCTTGCTTTTATAAATCCCATTTAAAAAACCTTAACAACAAAACAGTGATGTAATAACTTCAGCTAACTACTCTTATATCATAAAATTTTATCTCTTAATTCTATCTGAGCCTTCACGTATGCATTTAAAAAACCAGCAGTCATGCAAGTGTTGGGATGCTTGTTCACTTTAGGGAAATTAAACTCAACAGTCACTTCTTTAAGAGTCTTCAGCTAATTCCACTCCAACACAATCCAGGCTCCGTCTTGCTGGCCGCAGGGCTGTGGCTCTATTGTGCATGCTGTGAAAGCTTGCTTTCATGATGGCTAATGATGTACTATCTGTTTCCTGCTCCCAGGAGATTTACTGAGCTAAAACACTACAGCGATGAACTGCAGTCTGTCATATCACACCTTCTGCGAGTCAGAGCTGTAAGTATTTCCCATGTGTGTCGTGACAAACAGTATGATTTATTTATAAGGCAGTATTTCTTGTTTAGTCAAGAGAAGTGGTATATGTGTTCTAGAATAAGGGCAGTTTTGCCTGAGGGAGTCTGTCTCAGGAGCATGGAGCAGGAGACAGCAAGAGGTGAGGGCACTGACTTTGTACAGGTTTGGGAGGGAGAAGGAGTTCCGGATACCGTGGTTGGGTTTGACAGTGCACGTTGCTAATCTGCCCTGTCCTGTGATGGTCACGTATCGCAGGGAGGTGTTTTAAAGAGGGTCGAGGCGTCTGCTTCTCTCTGCTCAGCACACAAGTAGCTTTTGCTGGATATTTGGTTTGAGAAGGGCCTCAAAACACAGTTTTCTGGGCAGACAAATAATGAGCTTGTACTATGACTCCTTTATGCTTCCCAGTATGTATTTTCTTTTTTTGGCTCGTTCATTGATCTGCAATGAATAATAGTCTTTCTAATGATGACAACAATTAGGTAATGCATTAAGGTACTCTGTGGGTTGAGAGTAGAAGGTTGTTATTTTTTTAAAGACACGAAGAGGAAATAAGAAATTACAATTCCAATAATGAGAACCTGATACTTCTTTTTAGTATGTTCAACAGGGATTTAATTTTCAATGGACCTGTGCGGCAGAGAAGACAGTAATGGATTGCTCTGCTAAACTCAGGTTCTTGAGAGAATTAATCACTCTCAAGAGTGGTGTTCTACAGGCAGTCCTGTTTTCTCAGGGTTATGTGTGTGAGATCTGTTGGGCAATTTGTTTATGTTTCTACTGCTGTGATAGACATAATAGTAACAAAGGTAGCTCTTGCAGAACTTCAGTCTCATTCATTGGTACATCACAATTCCAAGGGCGTTATCTGGATTACAACTCACACTTCAGAGTGTACATGTGTCTTTTGTTCTGAGCTTTTGCCAGCGTTGTAGTGCTGGCTGCAGCAGGTACTGGCACTCCAAACAGCTGAAATGACCTCTAGCTCAAGCAATGAGTTCTGCAATGGATTGTTCATTTCCTTTCACTCAGCTGGGTGGAAAAATCAAGTCACTTGTCAGAATTTTACTGAAGGTTTCCCTGCAGTATTAATGTCAAGATGGACTTCTGACTTGCTGTCTATAAATTAAATAAATGAGTGTGTGCATAAATTTGACATTATTCAGATAAAGAATGCCTAATATTTGGTTATCAAAAACTGAAGGGAACTTGATTATGGTTTCCACAGACATATCCTATCAATGAGCACTTCCAAAGATAGATTTGAAATGCTGCTTTTCAACATAGTCTTGATTGTGACTTCAGTCTTCCAGGACTTGATGCTGTTGATTTTTTTTGTTTGTTTTTTTTTTTTTTTCTTTCAGTAGTGGCTTATGTTAGATTTAGGCCTAAGCTTGTTTACCTGTGTAAGAATATTAGGGCTTTAGCTTGGAGTTTGTATGTGGGTTTTCACAAAGCAATTGCACTTAATGTTGATGACCAAAACCTGTCTCTGAAATGTTTTAGAGGGTAGCAGACCGGCTTTATGGTGTCTATAAAGTCCATGGCAACTATGGAAGAGTATTCAGGTACGAGTTCATCCAGTTTTTAAATACATACATAATTATGGGGCTAGAGAAGGGAATTTCTCAGTTATGTTGTTATGCTTTTGAAAAGTATATGTGAAACGTTTCACTGTCTATCTTGAATTCAACTCTGTATTGCAGTGCTAATGAGATTTCTGTGCTGCTTGCAGAGATTGCTCGATCTGCTGAGCTTAATCTCTAGTGGAAAACTACAGCTTTTTGCTTTGTGTACCAGACCTTTGGGCCCTCTGCTGCTGTGTTGGCATTTTGTTTCTTCAGAAAGTAACTCACTATTCTTCATGCAGTTGTCTCTGAAAAAGCTTCTATGTTCTTCTGATGGATAGAAATCAACAATTATATCTATCCAATTTTAGTAGCTTTTAGATGTGAATTTGCCAATCTTTTTTTTGATTTATATGAGGGAATTGCATGCTCAAATTTTCCATCTCACTGGAGAATTCAAGAATCTAAACTTCTGGTTAAGGGAAACCTCCTGCTTCTACACACTGTTCAAGTGCTAAATTTAATTCTCTGGGTTAATGGATTGCAGATGTCTTTCTCATTGGGGGTTTTAAAATGAAATTAGGTGTAGTTCTGTAATAACACAAAGACAAATATCAACATCAGCAGAGTGGAATGTTTATGAAAAAGTGAAGGACAGAATAGATGCATTACACATAAATTATGTGAAATATAAGGAGAACCTCTTTTTTACATGTAAAGAGAGTTGTGGGTGTAATTCTTGTAACTAAGAACTCTCATAAGGTTTCTCAAAGCTGAGAACACAATTAAAATGGCAGAGTACGTAACAGGATGTCCAGAACAAGTCTCTTGCTATCTTTTCTCTAGCTCTGTTTCTTTCTTTATCTAAGTAATATCTCTAATGTAAATAGGTATTTGAGACAATTGCAAGTTGGATGTTTTTTTAATGAATAGAACCAAACAAGAGTCTACTAGGAAAACATAAAGCTATATACATCAAATAGTTTCAGGAGAAGTAAAATGCATACAGAATTCAAATTCACCCTTTGGTTTTTGGAAGGAGAGGCTTCTATCTTCTATCCTGTAAGTCTGGAAAGCTTAGTATATTCTTGGTGAGCCCAAAATGTATTTCAGAAAGTTCACCATTGTCATTGTCCCTTGTTCCATTTACATTAAGTGCTTGGTGGTTTGGTTTTGTTTGTTTGATTTTGTTTTGAATTGAGTTTCAGCTGTTTAAACAAGATTATGCTCAAAACACATCCCAAACTAACTATATTTGTGACTATGAGTTTAGGGACAATTGTTTTACAGAGTGCCATAAATGGCCTTATCACATTTTCAGTGCTGTTCCTTAAAGAAAAAAACCAGTTTGACCAAGTCTAACTTTGAGGCAGTTTCCATTCAGGTGTCACCTGGAAAGAAACTATATACAGGATGCAGCTTATTAACTTCCCTTACCCTTCATGTGTGATGTTGTTTCTCGTTTGTTTTTCCTACAGTGAGTGGAGTGCAATAGAGAAGGAGATGGGGGATGGGTTGCAGAGTGCTGGCCACCACATGGATGTGTAAGTACTGGCTGAATATCTGATAGTTTGATGTAAGCCAGATGTGGAACTCTCCCTCTTTCCTCTCTTTTCCCTCAACCCCGAAGTACATATGGGTACCAAGAAAGCTGGGGGTGCGTTGTTTTTAGGTATACAGTGTTTCTGTGCCTTGGATGCAGGCACGGTTTTAGCATCCATATACTGTATTAAGTAGCTCAAAAAGCCTCAGGAGAACCAGAGGGGTTTCTTTTTTTATTATTATTTTGAAATCGTAGAAGTGCTTGGAATCCTTCCAGTTTTTCTTTTAAGCTACTATGTCAGAAACTGGTGGAATACAACTTTAATGTACTACAAACCTTATGAGATCCATTTGGTTTTGATAGCAGCATTTTGTACCATGCAGTAGATGGTACACAGATTTGGACTTAATTACAGGGAGTTAAGAAATTTAATTAATCAGCACCAAAACTCCAGTAGATTTTTGAAACAAACACTGACTGGATATAATAAAGTAAAGAATCCTCTCTCTTTGCATCTTTAGAGTCATTTGGCAGAGTATGTGAAGCACAGCCTTCAAAATAAGAGTCTAGCACTTGGGAGTGCTCACAGAAGTATTCTAAGCTCATGGCTTCTGCTTTTCAGGTAGTCACATATAGCAAGTGAAACAGCATTTCTTACCACTCTGATTCCTCTTCTGTAATCCCACACAACAGATAAGTAACAGCTCCAGCAAGAGATGGAATGTGTTTGACACTTCATGCAATATTTTTACCAATAAAGTTCTCAGGTTTAGTTTATAGGACAGATCTACATATGTACTACTGCCTGATTGTTATTGGTTGTGTCAAGTTAACAGGTTAATTGTTACTGTCCTTGCCAAGTGGAAGGGTTTGAAGAGCCATGCCCTCAGCTTTTTTAGAGTAATTCTGCTTTTATCAAACCTCTAAGAATTGCACTACTTTTGAATAATTTATTCACAGTTCTGTGTTTTGTCTAACGAGGTGGTTTCCATACAAGAAAAGCTGTAATATTTTCATGGCAGAGGGCTCTGGTGAGAATAAAGCAATGGAGAATGCATTCTGCTTTCAGAAGAAAGGTAATTGAAGTAGGGGTGGAATACAATGTTAAGCACCTACTGCGGTAGGCAGGAATTTAAGAGATTGTGAAAACTTGGTAAGGTATGGTGGAGTTAAGGAATCACACGAAGGTTTTCAGTGGTTCAAATACACCACACCAAAATGTCAAACACTTGGAAATGCATAACCAATTAAAAGAAGCTTGTCTCACTTCTCACTCAGGAGGCTGAACTCTCTCACACGTCCATAATATTTAATATTTCTGTCTGTAACACAAGGCTAAAGATCCAGAGTGGGTAACTGCTATTCTGGGTAATTTTACTGCGTGAAGTCTAAGGTAGCTTTCACTGTCTGTCATTTCCTCTGCTCTGGCACTCTTGTATAACAGTAATCCCTTAGTGATGACAATCAAGGAAGAAGCAGCAGTTGTGAGGTTCAGGAACTCATTCAGTGACCCGTGTGGTCTCCTGGCAGTAAGGTTCATATCTATGATCTCTTTAAAGTATAACTTACCAGTTCAGTTACCATTCCCATAACATCAGGTGGGGATTTATTGCAACAAAAAACTACTTCTAGAAGGTTGTCTAATAGAGATGTTAAACTTCAAAACTAATTCAATTATTCTCTATCTACCCCATATGCTGTAGTCTTTACTAGATGTTTATTTAAGCTTTTGAGTTGTTATTGGTTATATGATCTATAACTGCTAAAAGTTTGGAGAAGACACCCCAAAGCTTCTCTGGGTGTGTGCTTTATTACAAGATGAGGCTTGCTAAAGTGACAGAGTATGCTGAGAAAGTTGAAGTTAGTGGCTATAGCTAGCATTTAAAAGATGAGGGAAAAAAATGCCAGACCTTTGACTTCTGTCCTTTATTCTATTAATGAGTGACCCTTTATCTCTTCATCAGCTAGACTGTCATTATATGTTGAACCAGTCTAAACTAAAACAAGGATTTGGTTGAGAGCTTACACAAAGAGTGGGACCATATCAGGTACCTCTAGAACTTGCTGCAATGTTTCTCCTTTACATTTTCTCTAGTTTGCCTACATTTAGACAGTCAGAAATGTAGCTTTTCTTATTATATCCCTCCCCCCCCAATCAAACTCATTATAAAAACCTGTCTAGGTAAGGTAGGATTTTGTTTGGTGAGATTTTTTGGTTGTTTGTTTTTGAAGTTCTTTTTTGAGAGTTGATCTGCCACAGATGAGCTCTAGCACTGCTCTAAACTTAGATCTTACTTGAAAATGAAACGTGGTCCATCTGCTGCCCTGAGAAATATAAGCACTATACTAAAATTATTGCACTGCAGAACTTGAAATAGGGTAAGCCATTTATGACCTCTGTGGCTGAAGGATTTTTTCAGAACAAGTGTATTTTCAAAGTTTTGGCTTATTCCTTACTTTGATTCATAATATAAATTGTTGTTCTCCCTGTTCTTTAATCCCTTCTACTTAAACTGCTCTGCTGTTGCTGACCACTTCATATATTTATTCATCACTAAGAGCCTTGGTAGGACTTTTCCTGAGTGTGCCATGTCTTTGATTTCACAGAGCATCAAAACAGCTCATCATACTTCCAAACTTCCCAAATTCCTATTACTGGTTCCCTTTCAGCTTGAGACTCTGCCACTTCTTCCACAGAGCCAGTTACTGGAGAGGGATAGGGAGAAAAGGAAAAATACAAAGATTTTGCAAAAACTTGAAAGCCAAGAGGTGCTATAATTAGCATTTGGGTCACGTTGTGCTGGTTGCTAGAGAAGAATGGACATATGCTCACTTCAGAGAGCCTGCAGGTGTGTGAGATTGCCACATAGCCGAGAATCCACACTGAGTTAGCAGAATAAATGAAAGTATTTGTGTGGGATCTCATTCATCCTGGTTATCTCCAGTGGCACATGCCCTGAGTGCCAGGCTACAGAGGAATCTGCTCTCTGTGGCTGTGCCAAGTGAGATGTGTAGTTACCTCTTAGCTGTGGGCCTGTCCCTGCAAATCTGTCCAAGATAGTCACCTTGGTTAGCAAGAGCACACTAAATACTGTCAAATAAACAGTATCAACTAGAAAAATAAAGTGCTTTTTGCCATTTGTGGCCTAAATAACAAAACTCTTACTGAATGCAAGAGCTGCAGATTTGGTCCAAGCCCTTGTACTTCAGATTTCTCCCTAAAAGGAGGATTGAACTTCCTGTTGCTGTGAATTGATATGCCTGACTTACACAGCAGACAAAGCTATAGACTTTGGAGGAGCTGAAGGGACCTAATGTTGTGGTGTTCAGGGCACCCCTGTGAGTTATCTTATACTCAGGCTGAATAACAAGCCATGAAAGCAGCCTCTGCTTTTCAGAAGATGTGATGTTCACCTTCCTGGCCCTTGATGCTTTAAGCCTTGAAGGATTTATTTTATACCCTGTGGTTTTTTTTGTTTGTTTTGTTAGGGGTTTTTTTTGTTGGTTTTTTTTTTTTTTTTGGTCTTGGTGCTGCCTGTTGACTGTCCAATGAAGAAAAGGAATAGATTGGGGTTCTTCCCTGGAAAAAAAGCTGTCTCATCGTCAGCAGGAGACTTATGATAGGTTTTGTATTTGTCAAAAGATTCATTGTACAGTGAATCAATGTAACAACCAAAGAAGCAGACCCACGGGAATGTTGACATTAGCTGATTCAGACTTTAATTAAAAACAAAGAAAAAAACCCTTTTTGGAAGTGCTCTTTGCTGTTTGTCACGGGTGTTTCTGTCAAACAGGTGTTCTCCCTTGTTACTGAATGTGTATCCTTAGAGGTTAAATTAATCAGCTTTACATTCAACTGTGGCTGTGTTTCACTAGATATGCAGCTTCTATTGATGACATACTGGAAGAAGAGGAGCACTATGCAGATCAGCTGAAGGAATATCTCTTCTATGCTGAAGCACTGAGGTATGTACAGAAGTCTAGAGTTCAAAAGGAAGCTATAGTCCTTTTCTCTAATGTGATGTTGATGTTTAATTTAGTCTGGTATCCTCTTGTGTTCTCTGAGAAGAAGAAATTCCGATGTTGTGGAGTCTCCATGTTCTTGTTTCTTACTCTGCTTACTTGTACTTGATTGCCATGTGAGTGGCAATACAAATTAGAACTGATCTGATCAGTAGAGAAAACACAGAAATGTTAGAATCTGTATGCTATAGTAGAAAATGCTGTTTATTCCTCTGGTTCCACTGTTTCCTTGGCTTTTGGTGTAAGAGTGCCCCAATGTGTTGAAAGCTCCAGCTTTCAAATGAGATAGGCCAAACAGAGCTGTTATAGCCATTATAAATTCCAGGAATTTTCAAAGTGCCCAGCATAATGTTCATCTGTTGCACAGTCTTGTACATTTAAATACCAACCTTTTGTTTTGTTTTGTGTTAGTCTTTGTTAGTCACCCCTAACAAGCACGGACACAAAAGCAGATTGCTTTATGCTGCAAGGCTGTACCTAAAGCTATTATGCTATACAGGGGTTGGCTCTGAATCTCTTGGAGAGGTCCAGTAGAGAGTTGGGTTGGCGAGTGCAAGGGCTGCTGTGTGGGAGCCTGGAGCACTGGTAGCCTCTCCTGGGAGCCCAGTGTGCATCCGGCTGTGGAGTACGGATGTAGCATCAGCAGCCCACACAGGACTGGGAGTTACTGCAGGTGCTCAGAGGAAACTCCTCTTTTCCAGATGAAAGGCACTCCATGAGTCTAGAAGCAGTTTCTCATTTCATTGTTTAAGAAAGAAAATGTGATGAATTTTATGATTGATTGATAGATTGCTGCTGTGACAGCTACCATCTCCAGGTATCTTTTGTCAAAGCTGTGATATTTCTGTACTGTATTTTGAATTAAACTGTTTTACAGTGGTGTCCTTAAGGAGGTGATAGAGCTTGTATTGCTAAGTGTGTCTTGGAATGAGTCTATAAAGAGAAGCAGAATGCTGTTGTACTAATAACTTTATTTATACTTTGATGCAAGCTTGCTTAGCTATGGCATTTGCAGAGTTACGCAGTCTGGGATGGGGCTGTTGAATTTAGGCTAGATGAATAATTAGAGGTGCTTCTTGTCAAAAAGCAAACAAAACATGATGCTATTTGTAAAGTGTAAATGGAGGGTAGCAAAACAAAGTATTTCATGACAGATCTTTCATTACTTACTTTTCAGGGCAGTTTGCAGGAAGCATGAACTAATGCAATATGATTTGGAAATGGCTGCGCAGGACTTAACGTCTAAGAAACAGCAGTGTGAGGAGCTGGCAACAGGAGTGAGTCTTTTTCCACTTTCTTCTCCAAGATACCTCTTTCTGAATTTATTTTTTACTTGAGCCAAGTTACTTAGAATGATATTTAAATGGCACCAGCATGCTGGCTGCTGATTTTGAGAAGTGGTATCATATGAGCTGGAGACATGTGAGGTTTAAAGTAACTTGGTTCTTGGAGACATAAGCTGTTTGTGCCAAACTTCTTTTATTGAATACTGAGCAAGTAAAAGGTTGCAGTAAATATGACTGGAGCAGAATAACACTCTATCTATAGACAACTCCATCCTAAAGATGAAATTGTTGCGAATTCTGAAGACTTCCATTGCCTTTTGAACAGTGGGTGTTATTGATATGTTGTGTTAGTCCATTTTATATGGGATGTGACATAACCTAAAATATTACCTGAAAATAGTAAGTGACAGTTTTAGATTTTTTAATGTTGCTCTTGGATCTATTGATGTTCTTTATGGAATGTCTTTGTGGCTTTTGTTTCTCTTAGTTTCTTTCCTACTTCACTAGGAAGGCTGCTCTGAAAGTTCACCCTTGTCAGCCTTAAAGTGTTTGAACATCAAATTACCTCCTCCCCACTTTGCTTAGTCTAACCTGAGTCACCAGAGCTACCTATCAAATAATGAGATGGAAATTAAAGCAAAAAATCAGCCAAATAGTAAGCACAAATGCCAATAAAAGTCACCTGATGTCCTGTGGCTGTGCTCAGGACATGCCAAACCTAGAGTATCCTTGTTTTTTGTAGACTGTGAGAACCTTCTCCCTGAAGGGGATGACCAGCAAGCTCTTTGGGCAAGAAACCCCTGAGCAGAGGGAAGCCAAGATAAAGGTTCTGGAAGAGCAGATACAGGAAGGAGAAGAGCAACTGAAGTCTAAAAATCTGGAGGGCAGGTAAATGGACTTGACTGTTTCAAAGAAAACACAGGGCTTGTCTTAGCAAAAGTCCTTGACTGGATGCACTGGAAGGTGTTTGCATTTTATAAGTGTTTTTAATATATTCTTGGTGTTTATGAGCTGTCTATAAAAGCTCCTGTCAGCTGCAAGTTGTGAAATAAAGTGCAGTACATGCAGTTAGCTTCTGGTCTGAGTGTATGGCTTATGTAAAACCTGATGACTTTCCCAGTTACTGAGCCCACTCTAATGGCTGACTTGCATGCTTTTATGTTCCACTAGTAATATATTTAGCAGGTGAGCTTGAAGGTCTGCAGCTGAATAGGCTGAGACTCAAAGGCTGATTTGCTTCAAATACAGTATTTAGTTTGGTTTATCTGTAAGGGGGCTGAGCCCATATTCTGCAACTTCTCCTATGGGGGACACCTACTCCTGTTTGAAAGAGATTAGAAGGTCTGGGAAGTTGTGTTTGGGTAACTGCTTCTTGGTGCTCTACTGAAATTTTCTTCAGGTATGCAAAAATTAAAAATAGGAACTAACGTTCTTAAAGCAATTGGGTTTTGACAAAGCATGTCTGTCATGTAACACAAGGGGTAAATGTGCTATCTCCTGATATGTTAGCATTAGGGCTGGAAAGATAAGAGTAGTTAATGAATAGTTCAAAGAAACAAGACACTCAGTAAATGCAATATCTTAATAATTTTGGCAGATGCATTCGAGATGTGCTTTTGTAGCTCTGGAAGCAATTTTTGAGTGAATGCTAGTCCTGCACAAATGAAAGTAGGAATTACAGATATATGCCTCCATTTTAGTTAAGGAGACCTGACTACACATCACCAAGCCAACAAAATTAATTTCTGAAGTGAATTGTCCGAGTTAAATTTGCATTGTAAATGTTTATTGTACTTGAGTGTCTCACATCCTGGCAAACAAGTGAGTTTTCACGCTGAAAAGATGAAGATTCTGACTTGACAATTGAAAGAGAAACATGCAGTGTTGTGTGCTGAATGTTAACATAAAGATAATTAGTTATCCCAACAGAATTTGAAGGATGAAAGTATATACTGACTTATGCTGGTTCAATGGCAGTGATACTTCCTGGGAAAAAAACACCAAACCAATCAAACATCCTAATGTATCCGGTGAAACTCTAGGTTAAAAACCTTAAAAAGAAAGTGGAGAATTAGGTAGTGGTGCCATTTGTAAAATAAGGACACTGAGGGATGTGTAATATTTGCAGGACTTGATTTACTGACTGAAAGATGGAGCACTCTCATACACAGCTGTGGATGGAACATGTAAAACACTTACTAACAGAAATCATTGCTTCAAATTCCAGAGACTTTGTGAAAAGTGCCTGGGCTGACATTGAACGGTTTAAAGAGCAGAAGAATCATGATTTGAAGGAGGCACTTATAAGCTATGCTGTTATGCAGATTAGCATGTGCAAAAAGGTACGTGTGGCTTGGGAAAGGCTGGCCCACTGTATTTGTCCTGTCAGCAGGGGGGCAGATGCAGACTGTCAGTAACTGGGAACATGGCAGTCACAGAAGACTGGAAGTCACTACCATAAAGCCTCCCACATAGTCCATCCTCCTGAACTCAGTGACATGTTAATGTTGAGATAGATGTAGATATAAAATAGACAGTGTGGTCCAATTTCAATGTGGTCTCTGCCTTCTTCAGTGAAGTTCTATGGGATTTCTTTGTAGCATCTTCTGTTGAAGAAAGTTGTGGAGGAGGTTTGCAAATAGAGTATATTTCCATCTATTGATTTTTAACTGTTCTTTTAAAAGGGAATTCAGGTTTGGACAAATGCAAAGGAATGCTTCAGCAAGATGTGACTATCTGGAAGTGAATTCCTCCTCCAAGTGCCAGAGAACGGAAGCACAGTGTATAACACCTATGTTATATTGCTACATGACTTACATACAAATCATGAAATAAATGTAATTGTTAATAGAGGATGAAAAGGACATGTTGTTAAATGTTTAGCCTGGACTGCCACTTCTGTGGTATGTTTTATATGTGGTAGCAAATAATGCAGGGGTAAAAGAGTTACTGAAAACTACAGCTCTGTATTGGGACAAAGGTATTGGGAAAGTTATCCCAGAAAGTATGAACTAAACTGTTCAGAGACTTGTGAAACACCATGCTCTGTAATATGTAGATCACTTCCAGATGCCCTTCTTTCCAACCCTTGCTGTTTAGAATTTTTAATGCTCAAGGGTGCTTTGGTTTTTTAATGGGGCACACAGTTGTGTTCTCGAGGTCTACACCGTAAGAGGACAAAAAATGAAATATTGTAATGCCTAGAGTTCATATTTAAATGCCTTTGCATGTCCATAGAGAAATATGTTTTTCCAGAGTTCAGGTTAAGCAGTCTCAAACTCCTGAGATGTTTGAAACTCTCTACAGTAGAGGTGTTGTACAGTGGTTTGATAACAATATTCTGCATTTACTGGTTCCCACTTCAGTTTTGATACGGGCATTGATTTCTTACTAAACTTCTTCCTGCAAGTAAAGGAGACTGGTGATCCAGCTGAGCAGAAAAACCAAAGTCAAAGCTGGTAAGAAGCAGATGCAACTTCTCTTTGATTGTTTGGAACCTGTTTACACTTGGTGTGAATCTGGCCTGTGGCACCTGTAACCGAAGTGGTTTGGTTCTTAAACAAATAGTTCTTAATGAAGGTGCTGAAATAATAAACCTGGTGCAGCTTCTGTCATACTTCAGAGCAGTGATGTGCAGAACCCACAATGAACCAAGGTGTCTGTTTGGCCCTTGTAATGATGTTTCAGTGTGTGTGAGTGTGTGTGTACATGTGTAATATACACACCTGTATAACATGATTTGCAGTTACAGGATTTGCATTAAATGTTTCCAATTATGAAAATCTCTTACCACTGTCTAATATTGGGCTTTTTCTACATCCTTACTCAAAGTTCCTGAAGTCTTGTGGAATTTGTCAGACTTGATTGCTAGTCCTGAAGGAAGCTTTGTAATAATCTGTTGAAAAGTGTATTTAATTATTTTGGATTATAACACTATTCAGATTTTTTTTTTGTAAGAGATACTCCAGAAAGTCCTTAAATGTTCTTTTGATAAAACTACCTAAATGTATTTACTGGTATGCCCCATGTTACTTTTGTCTCCTCAACCTTTCTTTTCTATAAAACCATTGTAAAGAATGCGTAGGTCTGGTGGACACTACAGCTTAAAACTCTGAAGTTAAGTGCTGGTACTCTGCCAACCTTTGGCTTTTCCAAAGCATATGACAGTGACATGCCTGGCTGAGAGATGATGTTGGGCACAAAGAGGTCTCTTCCTTTAACATCTACCAGGAGAAACATTGTTCCATTCAGAGGTTGCAGTATCCGGTTCTGATGCAGGCTGAAGGACTCTCACATTCCAAACCAAGAAGTTGCACACTTGATGTATTCAGTAAACCTTCTAAAAGAGTGGTGCCTTAATACAATACCATGAGGCGCTCAGAGTAGGTATTTTTCATGCACTTTGATTTTTGGTAGATCCTTCTGGTGCCTCCTTCCACATGTCACTTGCTGTACAGCTCATTAAATGTATTAGTATGCCTTTTTTTTTCCTTGCTAGTTGTACTAAAATTTAAGAAGGGAACAAAACAGTTATTGTAAGTTTTGTGCCAAATAAGATAAATAAAATTGCTCTTTGATATTTTTGTTATGTTGGGTTTTTTTGTAAAAAACTCTTGTCTTTCCTATTCTGAAAACTGCTGTTTGATTTCTTGAAAGTGGTTCTTGTCCATCTTAGCTCTCAAGTGGCCTCCAAATTTGGGTTTAAGATTTGGTGAATTGTGCACAGCATCCCCTTGAGGTAGGAACATAGTGCTAAGGCCAAAATTAGATGCTTGCTACATGTCAGCTGCCTGAATTTCATGTGTATCTCCATCTAGTTAAGAGAAGATGCTTTTGAAAACATTTTGCATTTTTTGCAAAATTATATGAAAAGCAAATTAAGGGTAACTTTGTTTCTTTCACTTCTGTCTTTGCAGGAAGCATTGCATGTGGTCTGTGTAGTTGGGGATCATAGCAAACTGTGACGGTTTTTCCTCCTCTTTTAGCTTTTCAACTTTCTAAGGTGGAATCAGCCAGTTAATGGCTGTTTCCATGTGTTAACAGAGCCCACCTGACAGATATACACCTGCAAAGTGTGCATTTTTCCAGTTACAGTGTGGATTTAACTCCTGTAACTCATTCCACTTTGACAGTTATCCAGTAAACATCAAAAATTGGTGCCTTGAGAATGAGGTAGGAAGAACATTTTCACTTAATCTCAACAAAATGCTTGTATGTGAAAATGTTTACCTGCCTGGATCATCTGATCTGCTGATTCTGTTGCTTCTGTCCCAGGAAGCTTTGCTGGGTGGATTATCACTGCTCATGCTATCTCTGACCTTCCCCATTAATAGCAGCACCTTGTCTTGTCAGTGCATTTTAGTTGCTACTGTTGTCTGTTCCTGAAATGTAGCAGGGATGACGGAGCCAACTGCAATGGAAAGATGGAATGTTATGAACTCTCTTTTTTGAATGTATTATTTCAGTATCTGGCACGTCAGCCCAAGCAGAGTTAACCTGGCAGCTGTGTGCAGGGACTACCTTGGCAGGCGCAGAGCAAATCTTGGAGCTCAAGCCGCACTGAGGAGCTTGCCTTGTGCAAGAGGAAAGTGTTGGCTGTGGCCAAACACACAACAGAGCCAGCAGAGCAAGGCTGCAGTCCCAGAGCTCTGCAGCTCAGGATGATATCTTCCTGTATCACTCTCCATACCACTGAAATTCCTTTGTTCATCTTGCTTCAAGAACTGAGAAACACTTTCTAATGTTGCCTAAAGATGACACAGAAGGAAGTTAATTCCCTGTGCTTGCCACACAATGGCAGGGCAGGGCTCTAATCCACGTGTCCTTGTGCCTCCTGTTCTGCCCATCCCTGGTGCCTCTGACTTGTGTTTGCCTGCAGAGCTCTGTGAGGAGGCACAGCGTGTAATGAAAATCCCCACACAGGGCTGCTCTAGAAATAATGCAAAGATAGGAAGCAAGTGGAATGGGAGCTGGGAAACTTGGAGCACAGGCCTTGGTGTGAAATCCAAGTACAGTGTGCTTGCATGTCACCAGTAAAAGCAGTTGCCTTTGTAAGCAGTCGCTTTGCTGCTGCCGTGAGTCGGTGTCTGCTCCTGCCTGTTTTGCTGGGTGCTTTTTGGTTACCTAGACTGGCCTTCCTAATGCTATGTTTTCTTCAACAAGAATCTTTTGCTCTGACTGGTTGTAGAACAAATCTAAAATATGAAACAAAGACAAACTGGGAAGGATTTTGGGTTGTTATGGAGGAAAACTGCTTCAGATAGTGGAAGTATGGAGTATTTGGAGGTAAGGAGAGATGGTGCTGTGTCCAGACAGGTAAGGACAGGGTGAAGCTGCACATGAGGACAGACAGGTTTTGAGAAGAGAAACACAAGAGGGTGAGGAGGTAAGGAGATGAGGCAGGGAAGAAGGACAGCAGAGATGGGATGGGTGGTGGAACTGGAGAGAACAGATGGAAAGCTTCTGTACCTGCAGGCTGGGCTGTGCAGGAAGAGGGAAAAGCAGCTCTGTGTGGTCCTTGTTTTGGAGAAGACAAGAAAGTGAGGAAGATGAAAGCAGGAGGTAAGGAGCTTTTAAAAGCTGTCAAAGACAGCTATAAAATACTAATGGTAGTATCATGATAATCTCTGACTGAAACTTGTAGTGATGACTGTGGTCTTGAAACTGAGTTCAACACTGATAATGGTGTGACATAGTTCAGGAGAGATTTAATTTTGTCTAAGGTTTTGTATCTATATTTAATATGGTAGTTCTCACCCTCCTGAATAAATAAAACAGGAGAAGAAGCTTCAGTCTTCAAAAACGCAGCATAAACTTTGTGGGCACCCCAATCCTATAAACCCCAGCATTATCAACCATGGGATGTGGGGGCCTGCTGTCTCATGCAGCTCTAAAAGAGGCTGCCCCAACAAGCCAGGGACTACAATTAATAAATAACTTCATCTGTAGCAAACATGTTCTGTTATCTGTAGATATCTGTGGCATGTGATAACACCAATTATATTCTCTTCAGAATGCAGCTGTAAGTAGCCACAGAAGATAAAAAGTGGCGAGGCTCCCCGGGACGCAAAGGTGGGAAATGATGTATTGGGAGGGAAAAGGCAACCCCGACCGCCCTCTGGTGGGTCTCCAGCAGGAGCTCGCAGAGCCCGGGATCCGGGATCCCGCTGCGGGAGGGAGGTCAGGGCCACCTCCTCCCCTCCTGCCCTGCAGAGGTACGAGAGCGGTGCAGCAGCCATGGTGTAACTGAAGCCTAAATACAAAGGGATGGCTCATCTGGAGCAGTTTTCCATGCAGGATTTAGTGCTGAGTTTGTGTCCTGCTGTGGGTTGCTGTTAATAATACAGTGTATTACACTGTGATTTGCAGCTTGGGTGCCCTTTGCACTTCACAAACGCTGCTGTGAGTTGGACTCGGAGGTTTCTGAGCCAGCAGTATTTTTTATTTATTTTTTTATTTATTTATTTTTAATAACTGCTTGGATGTGGTGCCAGCTGCATGGTCAGTAGGAATGATCTGTGGCCACTTGTGCAAGCTGCAGTCCTGTGTAAGAGATGGCAAAGTCACCGTGCCCCAGTGCTGCTTTGAATGAGGTTTTTCTGAAGTGTGTGCTCTCTGGTGACAGAGAGGCCAAGTCTCATGGTGCTTGTTCCTGGAGCTAAAAGGATAGACTTCATTTCCAGAATCCTTTGCTTTGATTAGATTCCAAGCACAGTGCTGGTGGCTTCTGCCTGCTCACCTCTGGTGGCCCCGCAGACAGTGCATGCTCAGAGGGCAGCAGGGAAGAGCTGTGGGCTCCTTGTGCTGCAGCAAAATCCCTCCTAGGCCACATGGCAGAGCTCTACATCCCCCTCATCTGCCAACCTGAAGTGGGTGTTGCAACAGCCACAGCAGCGTTCCCACTCCTGTGTGGCATTCCCTGTACTCTGCCATGGATTGTGCTTGCCCCCAAAGTCATCCTGCTCATTGTGAGCTACCTCTGGTGCTCCTGCTGCTGTTCAGAGTGGCTCTTCCCCCAGCCTGACCACACTGGGGCTGCCTGGATGTGCAGGGCCTGCCACTGACCTGCTCCTTGCTTCTTTCAGGTGATTCATTGCTGCTTCCCAGCAGCACAGCCTCCTCTTCTTCCAGTGGCTCCCTGATCCTTCCCCCTCCATCTCAGCCGTGGTCTCAGTAATGCTCTTACTGCCAGGCTGTCAGTAAGGACTCTGGCCAGCACAGAGCCAATGGGAGAACACAGCAGCACCCTGCTTCCCTAGAGAGTTCCCATTTCCAGTTGCATCCTGAAGGCTTTGACCAGATTCTAGTTTATTTTAAGGAATGCTAGGCTGGCTTTCTGATTCAGAGCAGGACTGGCCCAACCAGAGTGAGGAGAGCTGCAATGCAGTGGATTGCTGCATTAATACTATTGCTCCATCAAGGAAACTGTAATCTTTTAAAATGAGAATTAATTTGACAAGATTTGTTTTTCATGAACATGTTGATTGGCATTAATCTCTTTTAGCTCTGTATCAACTATTCTTTTCCCAGGGATTAGCTTCAGACTGACAGGCATAGTAATTCAGTCTCTGTAGTTATATACTTTTATAAACAGACAAAATATCAGCCTTCTTTTTAGGCTTGAGGAATTTCTCCTGAAATCCAAGAACTGCTGAAAATCAACATCCATGGTTCAGAGATCTCTTATGTTGAGACTTCTATAAGCTTGAGAAAAAGCTACAAGGATCTGGAGATACAGACATTAATTTAAGCAGCTAATATCTGGTGCTGCACCCTGGGTGTCTCAGGAGAAAATATCCCCTTGTGATGGAGCTAAGGCACAGCTATGGTTGATGAAGAGCATGCACAGACCATGATGAGGTTTTAGCATCCTCCTAAATGAAGTGAAAAGCACATTCTAGCTTAACACATTGTTACATTGTAGGTCTATGCTGTTGCTGAAGTTTGACTCTCTGACATCTCAGAATTAACCTTTGAACCATGTAAAGTGTCAGGAATATTCACAGATGGAGTGGGCTCGCTTGTGAACCAGGAGTAGCTAAACTATGAGAGGAGATCAGAAATCCTCCTTACAAAATCTGAAATCATTCTCAGTGTTAAACCTTCCCAAAGAACATCTTGCTTCCTTATAGGTAATTGATCTTCCCTAACTTCTAATTTCTCTTTATGGCTGGCTTTAGCATTCCTCCCCTCTACCTAATACTTTACCTGGTTATATTTGTCCTGTTAGCCTGGACAGGGATTTGAACATATGCTGCCTTTTTCAATTTCAGGGCACTTAAAATATCCAGAAATAATTGCTGGTGATCATTCACTTTCTGTTCAAACTCCTTCTCCCTGCTGATGTAGTTACTACTATTTTTAGCTTTAAAATGCTAAATACATAGTGCTTAGCTGGGCTTTTTCTGTTTCCTTCCAACAAATATAATGAATTAAATTACAGGGCAATTTAGTGTTTGCTGGGTTTCAGGTTATTTTCCAATTTGAAAACATTTCCTTTTTCTCTCTTCTGTTGACATCCACGGTGGAGCTTCCTGGGCTGGAGTGAAATGAAGGTGATGATGATAAGTAAAATAAAGTGAAGTTTGCCAGCACATATGTGAGTGGCAGAGCAGATGCCTCCATGCTGGTCCTTGGCAGATGGTCCTGGGGAACAATTGACTCAATCCAGGTAATGTTTCTCCTTTCCCCCTACATCAGGTCACTGGAGCAGGATGGCTTTGGCTCTGTGGTGCTGGAGATTCCCATAAACACACAGGGATTGGGGAACTGGCTCTGATGGAGATGCTCCTGGAGGGTCAGAGGGCAACAGGTTCCTGGTTTGGGGGTGCTGACAGGGTTTGTGTGGTTTCAGGGGAGCAGAGGGTGGTGAGCAGCTGTAGGACCCCACCTTTGGGAGCTAATAACCTCGGTGTTGTGACACCCCTCTTTGAGTAGGCAGATAAGGATGTAGGGGGGAAATTAGCTGTTAATAGGAGCAGAGCTGGAGATAAGCAGGGGGAAGAAACCAGAGCTCTGCAAGCCCAGCTGGAGGTTTGGTTAAGGTTGTGTTTGCAAACACACTCTCAGCTGGTGGAAGAGTTTATAAATTTGGCCTCCAGGACTGACTTTCACGTGAATCTGCCATGGTCAGCAGCTGAGCTGGGGTTACTTTTTCCATCTGAGGAACAACATGTGGGATGTAAGAGCTCTAGTCTTGAGCAACAGAGCTGAGAGTTGGTGCCTCAGGTTAGAGTGGCCTGTGTGGGGTGAGGTGGCAGGGTTAAGTGTCCTGGGCAGACTGAGCTGCCTGAGCAGGGAGACAGGGTTGTGGGTTCAAAAGTGGTTCCTGACAGCTTTGCCAGAGGATGAACCTTTCCTCTCATCACCTACCTTTCCACTGGTGTTGATGCTTTGGCATGTGAATCTTTTCACCAGGTGTTGGTAACACCCTTGTGCTAAGTTTGTGCCTGCAAATGTGTCATAGCTGTTGATTTGATGTTACCCACTCTGTGGCGTGGTGCAGGCAGCTGCTCCATTTCCTTCATTGCTTTTGTTCTGAACACTGCAGCTCCACAACTGTTCCCCTTCAGCCTCCCTTTATGCTGGTTTAATCCCTTCAAACTTGTTTAGTCTGCCTGAGCCTGATGCCCAGAAAATTGGGGTGGCTCCTACTGTGGCTATCCACAGTACACAGTGTGCCCGCTGGAAGAAGGTGCCACAAAACCTTTATCTCTCACTTGAAATGCAATTGCACCCATGATTTCTTTCTGTTCTTCCTATCTATTGGTTAAGGATGGAAAGTGTCTCAGTAAATGTTGCTGAGATAATCTGCTTCCTGGTGTTGTGCAGAGTCCTCTAAGTCCTCACCAACACTCCCAGCCTCCTGGGATGCACTTTGGCAGGGATGGCACTGCTTCTTTACAGGTGGCTCCATACTTAGCTGTCTCTGGAAATGTAAGCTTAATTACATTTTGTGTATTGGCTCTAGAGAGGCAGGAACTATGTCCCTTGAAGGACAGTCTTCTGTTATCCGGAAGTTAGTGGTTTTTTGCAGTGACTGAAGAGCTCTCAGGCAGCCTGGATTGCCTTTCAGATTGGGTTGAGCACCCACCATCAGTGATGCTTCTTGTCCCACCATTTGTATTCCTGCCCTTTCCTCTTCTGTCTGCAGCCAACAGTGCTTTGTCCTTTTGTCTCCACAAACTGCAGAGACTCTTGCTTAGCTTGATATGAACCATGTCCCCCCAGTCACTTTTCCTTTTTTCCCCATCTTCCTTACAGAGCGAGTGGCAAGTCCTCTCTGGCTGGCTTCTCCAGGAATTCTTCAGCTGCTGCATCAACACTTGCCTTCCAAAGCACTGATTTGGTGACCAGCATCCACTTTGGAGGAACCTCTCCTGCTGCAGGACACTGATGTGGAACACAGCAGCAGGCAAGAGGTGCACCTCCCCCACTGGAATATCCTTCTCATGTCTCATGTTTCCTGTCCCCCTGAACAGGGACATTTCTGAATCCAAGGAAAGGAAAAGTGAACTGTTGCATGGCTGTATGGGAACTTGATTGCCATAATCTGTGGAAAGAAGGGAAAATAAAGCACAAACCATGAAACAGCCTCCTCTTGAAGACTGATTGTGCCATTGTTGTAGTCCCTTGAGTCAACACACATTCAAGACGTTCCTTCACCTCCAGTTGTTTGAAGAGTCTAATATTTGGAAGGACAAGCTGCTCTGCTGAGTGTAAGATTTCAGTCTGACTTGCATGTCCCAGAAGACAGTAATTCTGGAGTAATTTCAGTGTAGCATCCCTGGGTGCTGGGTGTGAGAGAGTGTCGGTCACATCCCCAGGTAGGTGTTCCAGGCAGGTTAAAAGAATTGCTCCTTGGAGATCCCTCTCTGTCTGCCCTGACTGCACAGGGAGTTGCAGAGAGATAATTAGATTTCAGATGTAGTCTACCCTAAATAAGGAACAGAAGCAGCAGTGAATTTCTGTGGGTTTGCTTTTCACTTTGGCCTCTTTTTGTTGGTAAAAATTAGAAAGTGGGAATTTTACAGAGCCTGCTTGGATTTGGTCCAGAAACACTAGATTTGCTGTTCTCTAGGAAAACCCCTGTCTTATAGGTGTCGTTTTTTTCTCTCTGTTTGGAAAAAAAAATAGTTTGTGGGTCAGTGTCCCTCCAGCACCTGAGTTTATCTGCTTGGAGCGCAGGACATTAATCCCAGAGGATCCAGGTGCTGGCTGGAGCGCTGGGTGTTGTTTGCTTCTGGGGACGGCTGTGGGCTGGCAGAGAAGAGTCAGCTGGTGGTACCTGGGCTCCCTGTGGGCAGAGCCGCCGCTAATCTGCAGACGAATGCGTTTCGACAGGAAAAATCAATCCTGTCCGTACCTGTGCTCGCTTGCTCCTGCCGGAGCCAAACCGCAGCGCGGGTTCGTAGGCTCCGGGCAGCGGCAGCGCCCAAGCAGCGTCACTCCCTGGGTCGGAGGCTCTTGTGCAAGCCCGGTGCAGCCGCGGGCTCCGTGTGGAGGCTCCGGGGCGCGGCGCCCGCCCGTGCGCGGTTTTGCAATGCGGGCTCCGCTCCGCTCCGCTCCGGCCCCGGCGCCGCTCCCCAGCGCTCCGCGACAGCCACGGCCGCCCCGCCGCTCGCCTGCTTGTTTGTTTGTTTGTTTGTTTTTGTCTCCGGCGTGTCCGCAGCGCGTTCGCGAGTTCCCGAAAAAGCCGGCATTTTGGCGCAGATGCTCGCTGGCGTCACGGCCAGGCGCGGGGGAGCCCGGCACGGCTTTGGGAGCGCGCAAGGCAAACCCGGGCTGTGCCTCGCTCGGCCGAGGGGCTTTCGGCCCAGCGGGGCTCGGCAGAGAGCTCCAAGTCTAGACTAAAAAAAGGCCAGAAAAAGAGAGACTGATTTAAGGCATGCTTTTCACAAGAGGACTGGTTTTTTTATGTTTCTGCTTCTTTGGCTTTTCCTTGCAAATCAGGCCACTTGTGATGAATTTTGGGAGTGGAAAGAAATCTGGAAGCCCCCGGCCCCTGAGTGGCAGTCGCTGTTACGGGATAAGTGTTTGCAAATGACAGCTGGTACGCTGCTCTCAGCGTGGTGGGGGGCGCAGGGGAAGAGAAGCCACTTCTGCTGTTTGCCAGCACTCTCAGGCAAGAAATGCTTGCTGGACAGACTGGTTTGTGACATAAATGTAGAACAACAGCAGAAAAGAAACCCAAAAGAGCCATCTAAAACCTAAGAAAAGCCACTTGCTGCTGGTCTTGTCGTGCAAGTTGATATATTGTCTTTGCTCTAATGATGGAAACAAAATCCTTCAGCTCAAGTTTTTCCTACTGGACAGTGTCTGTGAGAGAAACTATTTCCATTTCTGGATCTGGAAAGTTAAAATCAGAGAAATAGCTTCTTTGCTTATGGCTTACCTGTCAGAGAAGAGGCAGATCTTGGCCATCATGCTTCCACCCCCATCCAGACTGTTTGGAGCAGACTTATCTGAGTTTTTTTATCATACATGGTTCCAGATACAAAGCTTTGTTCTAGTTCCTCTGAGACTCTTTTTGGATTTCCCATTTGGCTGGGCACCACCTCTGACAAGATCTTCAGGAGCAGAGCCTGGACTTGTACCTCCTGTTTAGAGAAAAACCAAACAAAACACTCTGGGGCAGAGAGTGTGCAGTCAAGGTGCCCCACTGTCCTGCAGCCTCTTCTGTGCTGACTTTCTCCAGCTGAGGGGGAGATACTTCTTCCTTTCTTCTTCATGTGTAACCTCAGCTACTGTCAAACCCTCATTTTCTTTGGTTTGGGGTTGTTTGGTTTATCCTCCTTATTTGACAATTTATGTCATTTTTCCTTGTGACACGGTCTTTTGCTCATCCTTAACATTCCTGTCTTTTCTCAGAGCAGTTGAAGGAGTCAAGCTGTGAGTGAGTCTGTGCCATCCTGGCCATGGTGGTTTGGATGCAGCCATAAATCCTAAGACTTGGAAGGAGCTCATCTACTGACAGCAACATACCCCTGGGTGTGCTTGATGCAAATGATTTGTGATGTATCACTGGGCTGGGCTGCCAAGGTGTAGGTTAGGGGCAGATGAACTGGAAATTGCTGCAGAAAGACGAGGACACGGCAGTCAGCCACATCCATCCTCTGCTTTCAGTGTCTATGGCACAAAGCAGGGGAAGAAGAGAGATGGATTCAGCTGCCAGCAATTCACACAATGAAGGGCTGTGGCCAAGGCTGTCCCTGGTTGCTGGGAGTCTCTGTGCTCAGGGGTCAGGCAGATGGGCACAAGGGATACCAGTGGTGGCTGTGCTGCCTCTGGAGCTGCACATTCCCAGGGCTGTGTCTCCTCTGCTCAACCCCTGGGTAGGACATTGGCAGTCTCTGCCCTCTTTCAGTCATGTCTGAGTAATTTATGGCCACAGGTTGGTGCCAATATGAGATTCACTGGGACTTGCTGGCACCCTTAAACACTGTTTTAAGAGAGGCTCAGACTTGTGTTCCCCTGCATTGCAAACAAAATCGGCTTTTGCTGAGTTTCCAGGGAGGGCCCTTTTCCACAGGGGCTGCTGCTCCTTGGGTACCTTTCCATGGGGAATGCACTGGAGCGTTCCTTGGGGCTGGGGAGATGCAGACCTCCCTGTTTTCACAGAAGTTAGGGGAGGGGAAAGGGGAAATGGAGAGACAAACCACCTGGTGCTGTGGCCACCACGGCCTGTCTGCTTTGGGAAATGAACTGAAGGCAAGTTCCCTCTGCGTACCATGGTCCTCTAAACTTGCATCTCGTACCAGTCCAGTGCCTGGTGTCTGCTGATGTCAGTTTGGAGGGAAAAACCTGTTGTGGGATGCTGCTTTAGGTTGTGCAATGAACCACGTGACTAGCTGGCAATTAATGAAATGGCAGATAAGGGACTTTTAGGCTGAGATCACCCATATTTTGTTCTGTGTGTGGATTGCTCTGCTCTGTGACTGCCCTGCTGCAAATGGCAGCTACTCATAACCTCTTCCTCCCAGTGCTCTCCAGCACAGATATGGTAATTCCCAGGGTAGGTGTGTGACTGATTGGAGAATGCACCAGCTGCCATGGGAGCCTCCTTTCCTGTGAGTGTGGTCAGTGCAACCCATGGCCCTGGAGGCTTCTCATAGGGGTTCAGAAAGTTTGTACTGGCATTGTGTGTTCAGGAGAGCACACAGTGGTGTGTTTGTGGAAGAAAACTCATAGCAGAACAGCTCCAGTGCAGCTGCTTGCTGGAGCTGGACATCTCCAAAGAGGCACTTGCTGGCTGGTCATAATTTTGTTTTCCCTTGGTTCCTCTGCTTTTCTCATTGCCTCGTTCCTTGCAAAATTCCATGCACTTTGCTCCTCCAGGTAGCAGCTCTGGGCTGCTTCATGCTCACTGTCAGCAATCCTTTATTTCACACCACAAAGCAGGGGCTGTAGGTGTGGCCCCATGTCTCTGGTGCCTCCTGTGCTGTATCCTTGCTATTTGTATTCCTTGGTAATTGCAAAGCCAGGGAATCTTGGAAGGAGTCTAGGATAAAACTCAGGGACTGGTTAGTGTGCTTAGCAGTGTGACAGCAGGCAGTATCTTGTCCCACCTTTTCCAGCTTGGAAAAGATTCCAAGGGAAGAAATCTGGGTTGCTGGTAGCTCTTGGTGGGCTATGATGTGGTTTGAAATGTCCCTGTGGGAGGAAGCAGTTTAAAGAGTAATTCAAGGGCTTTTAAGATGTTGGGAGGGAGGCTGGGGATGGGCAGGACCATCTGCACAAGGGAGTGCCCATCTGCATGGAGGCTACAGGGAGGGGAGGCACTGCAGGGATCACTTCCCATCTGGTGGGAACGGGGCTGAGCTGGGGGTGGGAGATGCCACGGCAGGGGAGGGATGCAGGACCTGGGCACATCCAGCCGTGCACAGGGGGTGACAGCTGCTGTGGTTTAGAAGCCAGCTCAGGGGTACTGCTCCTCAAGCACGGCTTGTGAGCACATTCCAAGGCCTGGCTGCTGTGCCAGCACCAGGGTAGAGTGGGTCATTATGTGTAGTTCAAGTATTTTGTGAACAACTAACCTGCAATTCCTGTCAGCGTGACTGCTCTTACAACGTGATGGCAATTACAGGAAGTGCAGTGTTCAATGACCAGTATCTCCTTTTCTAGAGGGTGATTGAGATTTCTTTTTCACACTCTGATGAAAATTTCTTTAAATTTAAGATCTACTGAGAGGAGAAGATAACAATTTATCTTAGATGAATTGCAAAAACTTGATAAATCCTTTAGGTATAGTGGTCTGTGTTGCTGGTGGTTTGCTGCTACAGACTTTAGGTCAGAAAAAACTCCCACCATGCAAAGAAGTTTTTTTTTTTCTAGACACTGAATCCATGACCCTCACTAGAAACTATGCAAACACACAGGGACAGCCTGGCCGTGCAAGGTGGTGCTTTTACCAGCAGCTGCTGGTCGGGGTCAGGCAGATCACAGGGAAGGATCACAGCAGCTCCCTGTGCTCCCTCTCTCCTCCTCCCCACATTCCCGAGCTGCGGTGATTTAAGGTTAACATTCCTTCATTTGTTTGCAGCTATAAAAAATAGACATCTTGCAGGGAATGTACAAATTCAGCAGTGAGAGAGAGAGAATGTTACATTCCCATTGGTGGTTGTGTCTTCACATATTTTAACATTCTTGAGGATGAACAGACATCTTGTTCTTTTGATGGCTGTGCCCAGCACAAGTAGGTCTTCAGTTCCAGCAGGACCTCTTGGGTAGTACCCCAACACCAATTAGTTAGGAATGATTTGAAGTATTAAAAAACCTCACAGGTTCAGACTACTAACAATTTCCAACAGTAACCATCATCTGTGGTTTTTTGCCCTGTGTTTTAGAGGGCTGTGCACCCTGAGCTGCTACCTTGTAGGAATGTTGATCTGATTTAACTGTGAGCAGCTGGTCTTTGTCATTGGCTTCAGGATACTGCTCCTGAAAGGGCAACTGAAATTTTTATACCTTTGCCTTTTTCTATTTTAGTTCAAAGGACATGTCCCTTTGTTATTATGAAAAATCATCTTTTGCTAGACTAAACTTTGAAGCTGCAATATTAACTATTTTATATGCCTGTGATCAGCATTTCTGTGGAAAAGACACAGCAACATCCTCTTTCTGTTCTAATCCAGCCTGTTTGCTATTTTTGCATGTGATATTTTGATGCTGCCTCACCTTATGCTAAACCCCAGTCTTCTACTAATTTTCTTTATTTGTGATTCAGTTATCTTTTGTATTACCAACATAACTTACTTCAACAACACATTCTTTGGTATTTTGAACTTGTGTTGTGGGGTTTTTTCACTCTCTTTAACAAATTATTTTATTTGTCTACTTTGGCACAAAATAAGGCCTGATTTTCTTTCTTTTTAAGAATACTGACTTACTGATTTCTACATGAAAATTTCACCAGCATTAAGACTACTTGTTAGTATGCACAGCTACAGCAGAGGATGTTTTATTTTTTGACAGCTCCAGCTTCGTTAACGTCTCTGTAAACTGTGGAAAGAAAGCTGCCATTTTAGTACATAAGTGGGCTGTACTACACACAGACACATTTCCGAAGCAGGAACCAATCCACAAAATATTGCCAATTTGCATGCAATTAGAAATGAGATTGACTAGCATATCTTTAATTAAATATGCTAAGTGAGTTGATCAAAAAATGGCCAAGTTGATGAAATGAGAGTATCCTTGATCTACAGCTAAATATACATTTTTCAAAGGAAGTCGTGGCCTTTTATCATGCCTTCATATTCCAATAGCTGGCATTGATTTCAGCCTGTCAGCTTGAATCTACTGGTGTTGATAAGCAGTCTTTGATAATATGATGATTTTTTTTTTAAATAAACTATTTTTTTGCCCAGAGGTATATGGATTTGGGGTCACCTTGTTGGATATGCCCTTTTTTGTTCAATGAGTTACCCAGAATCTCCTCCTCCTGCTTATTTATTTAGTTTTGTGATTTTGTCAAGGTTATCAGCTAGATATTTTATCAAGGTCTATTTCCTCTGTGCCTCTAGCTTCTGAAAATTGAGATTTAACTTTGTCTGGCAGTTAGGACCTACTGCACAACCACTGGCAGCTCTGCAAACCTTGTTATCTCACCAGAGGGGCTTGGGCCAGGGAAGCTGCCTCTTTCTTGAGACAATGCTTTGACTCAGAAGAATATCCTGTGCATTACCTTGCAATCAATCCACTGTCACCATTTGTCCTCTCCAGTTATGTATTTTCACCCACCATCAGCTCCCTGCCCACCTGCCCTCTGAAGCACTGATGAGATATTTTCTTCACCTTTTACTGCACTTCCTCTCAGACAGGCCAAGACTCTCTCCTTAAACCCAGGTACCAGTTTTTCCTCATCTGCTTGTCTGGCTTGGTGTGCATAATCCACCCAGCAAACAAGGGCAGTTTACTTCACAAAGAAATATGGTTTTACTTACTACAAGCCATTTTAAACCATTTATTTGACTTTTAAATTATCCTCAGCATTGAACTCTCATCTGCTTTGCAGATGGAAAGCAGCTCTTACCAAACAGGCTTTGTTGTCTGGGATATCCCCAGCCCACACTCAAACCATTCTGACGTTCTTCTGACCACTTTCATTTTGCATTGTCCCCAAGGGTTAGCCAAGCTCCCTGGGTTTCCCAAGCAGGTGGTAATTGCTGTTCTGGAGCTTTCTGAGCTGCTGTTACATGGACCAACCTCCTGACCAAGCTCAGGCTCTCTGAATCTGCCTGGGCATGAAGTGTGGGGGAGTGCTCTCCTTCTGCAGGGTCTCACTGCCAGGATACAGTTAGTCCTCACCAAAACCTTCTAAAGGATTGTGCCAGTGTGAAAGGGGCTTCACCAATGCCACACCAGGTGTGATGCTCTAGGAGACCAGGAGAGATGGCACTTTTCCATCAAGCTTGTTGGAAGCCATGTACAATTCGAAAACTGCATCAGTGCTGCTAGTTGAAAATAGGCTGGTGTTGCTCCGTTACCAGCTCTAATGTTAAAAACAACTGATGCCACTCCTGAGGTGATCATTGGAGAGGCCATATCATGTGCAGCATCCCTTCCTTATCAAAGTGAACCCACAGAGAGAAGCTGAGGAGGGACCTGTCTCTCCTTGTGTAAAACAGTGTGATGTATCAGCTTTACAAAGGTCACATTTTCTTTAATGCTTACACACAGCACCACATTCCTTCACGGAAATTGGTCTCTTAAAGTTTGCTTTGTGTTTTGAACAAATTTCTGATAAAATTTCTGGTATGTCTCTGAGATTTCTGGTGTCTCTATGTGTCCTTAAATGGATCCCCTCCAAGTTTAGTTCTTCACAGGCACCAGCTGATATGTATAGATAACTCCAAATTTGATGGTTGAAGTTATTCAGTAGTGACTAGGTTTGTTAAGTTAACTTTGGGTAAGACTCAGCACTGAAGACCTTTGAACTTCTGTTTTTATGTAGTCATTGCTGTCCTGGGGATTGGAGATCCTTTGTCACTGTTTGCTCGTTATTGGATAAACCAGACACACAGAGGCACCTCCTTCACACACACACTGAGTTCTCTTAAGATGACAACAAGGCCATGACTTTACAAAGTCTGTTCAAGTTACTGCTTTGGGGTTAAGCAGTGTTTTTGGCTGAGGATGTGACATATTTAACACAGAGAGTGCTTGGAACAGACTTGTCCTCTGTTGTGTCAGTGATGAGCAGGCATGGCCAGCCAGCCCCAGCCTACTGGGATAAACAGCATCCTCTTGGAAACAAGCAGTCCTTTTTTGTTTTTTTTTGCCCCCTTTGCTGTTTTCAAAAAGAGCAATATCTGAAACTTCAGATTTTTGTCTGCTTTTGCCCATTTCATGCCTATTCTGTAACAGAGGGTGGTACAACCACAGGGCATGGTGCAAAGGGCTGATGTCAAGCAAGAGGAAACAGACTTCTTTATAGCCTTGCAGGTGCCTCAGGTACCCATGTTGGCAAGACATTTTCCTTCAGAATCCTTTTGGGTTTAGCACAAATGCTTTGGATGTGCCACAGCAGAGAAATTCCCCATTTTAATCTCTTGTATTCTTTCTTTGTTGATGTTTTTTCTATACCAGACATTACTTCATGTACTTTTATTCTGTCTCCCTTGCTTTTCTCTGAAGATAATAATCCAAATCATTTCAATCTTTTGGGAATTGCCATACACTTGATCCTACTTGTTGCTCTTATAAGCCTCTGAAGTTCCCAGTCTCTGAGATGGCTGGAGATGGCTGGACCACAGCACTCTGCCTGAAGTTTTACCACAGATCTATGTCAAGATATTGTATCTTTGTATTATTCTTCAGCCTATTTTATCTGTTTGCTTATTTTATCTGTACACAAAAACCAAAGCTGGGTGGCACCTGGTGGCAAAGGCTGTGATCTAGGTTATTTCTTCAAGCATTCATGGTATATTTGTGCAAACTGCTCCTAAAGACCTCTATTGACTCCATAACCCCATAGGCCATTCCAGTGGTTTGTGACCTTTGCTATTAGAAAAACAGAAAAATATCTAACCTAAAGGTATAAATTTATGTCTTACATACCTCCCAAGGGCAGGGAAACCAGCTTTCTCTACTTGTCTGCATGATGTCCTCTTACAAGTTTGAAGACCCTCATCATGTTTCCCCTTCAGCATTCTCCTTGGGAACACGTGCCTTTTGGGTCAGCTTTTCTAGACCTCCTGGCATTCCTATTGACCTTTTCAACTGGGCCATATTTTCCCAGCCCAGCTGAACTCTCAGCAGTCCTGTGCAGACTGGATGGAAGTGATTCCCTTGTGTCCTACAAGGTTTAAGCCAGGCCACACCTAACAGCATGATGTGCACATCAGCTGATGTCCAGCTTGTGAACGGCTGCACTGCCCTACTAAACCACCTTCAGCAACATTGCTGTCCTTCAGCTCAGCCACAGATTCAGGTCTTTTCTCCATCCTTACTGCCCTGAACTCCAGCCTCTTCTTCTCCATCCTCATCCAGAGGAGGCTGGACCTGGACCTGCTTGGTGCAGTTTGAAAATTTACCTGTCCTCATCTTCCTCTTGAATAGTCTGGTACAAGTTCTAATCAACTCCATTCTGTGCATCCTTGTTTTTTGAAAGAAAAATCAGCTGTCACTACATTCAAGTAGCATTTAATTTGCTTGCTTTGACAGATTTCATCCAGTTCATTTCTCATTTTATGAGAAAGGCACACCAGAAAATAACTTATCAACAACTTTACCTTCTTGCCTTTCCCAGCTAAGGCCTCCCTTCTTTAGTTGTACCTTGGTCATTTGTCATTTGTAATGGATCTTAGCAGTTTGCCATTTCTTCTCAATTCAGAACTTCATGCAGATACAATGAACTTTGTTGGCCATTGTGTTGTTCATTCATCTGGCATTTTTTGAGGCCTCTGAGGTTTTGCTTAGTCCCCACTGGGGCCTGATTAACTTAATAAATTTATGGCAGCCCAGTCAGTTCAATTTCTGACAGTCACAAATGTAATTTGGAGAATGGTTAATAGCCTGTCTTGTTGCAATATTTCCTTATTCTGATGGAGTTTTGGAGCATAGTACCAGAGGAAACCAGGAGTGGGAGGGCAACATAATGACTTTTATTATGTTTTTACACAAAACCCAAAACCCTTCATTTTTTTGCTGTGTTGAGCAATTAGCTTATGGAGTTCCAATTCCAGCCTTTTAGAATCTCTCCATGGTCTTCAAGGTCCATTTGTGCTTTTCTCATTCCCCCTCCCTCCACTGCCAACTGAAATTAGAGATTTTACTGGCTTTTACAGATTCAGATTTCTATAGTCTGTTGGCATTTCCATATATTGTTTGTTGGCTCCAGCAATATATGGAAACATCCCATTTGGCATAATGGCTTGATCTTTGTAACCTTGGGAATGTAAACCCCTTGGGCTTAAATATATAGAATCGTAGAGTGGTTTGGGTAGGAAAGGACCTTAAAGGTCGTCTAGTTCGAAGATGACCTGCATATATATATATATATATATATATAAGCTTCAATATGTGTTTTCATGTTTGAACTTTTGGTTGGTAAGTATCAATCTCCCATCCTCACCACTGCATCAGAGACTGGTGTCCTACCTGCTCTGCACATCTTGCATCTTGCTTTTAATCAGGTCAATGTTAGACTTGTAAAGAGGTGTGAATCTGAATTTAAAATGCTGTACTTGGCTTGCACAAGCTCTCAGCATGTGCAGGCGGTGTGATGCAGCCTCCAACAGGATAAATAAACCAAGAGCATTGACACAAAGTAGGTACAGAGTAGCTGGGTACTCATCTCTGCCTAACCTCCCCACCCCGACAAGCCTTTAGCTAACGGTTCAGCTAATGCTGTCTTTCAAATTAGATCCACTCTAATATCTCAAATTAAAGAACTCAGCTGCAGTGGGACAGACACATGGGAAAGATTAAGATGAATTAAGTAAAGGTGTGACATTAAATTGCAACAGTTAAAGCCCACCAAATCCCTGAGTGGATGTTCTCTCTTTTACAGATAAAATATCCCTTACTTCCTTTACATTTATATCTGAAAAGCTTAATCCTAAAGTGTTCACTCTGGGGTTTAAGGCCCTCTTGCTTTCCTATCTGCAGTTAATTCAACTTGAATGTCTTAGGTAGGCTGCCAATCTAAGTTAAGAGTAGATGGTTTTCTGCTCTACTTATAACTTGTGTTTTAAGGCAGAGAAATGGGTTCTTTAAGTTCTGTCTTGTGTCATTTGACAATTTGTGTTAGGCAAGTGCTACATTATCATCATTTTTGTTGCTTTTTCTGTCTATTAGACATCTCAGCATGGGACATTAAACATCCTCTCTTCTTTTAGTCTAGAGATTTATAATGCTAATTTTACAGGAATGCCAGGTGGGACCAAGCCAGACGTGTTACAGATACCTGAATGTCTCATGTCTGCACAATCCCACTGTGACTGATGCTGCCTTGCTATCTTTCTTTTTTCAGACAGGTATGTCTCTCATCAAACTTTTAATTTTTTTTTCTGGGATTTCTGTGCTGTCTTGACCTCAAGTTTTAAAGCACTTCAGGCTGCTATATTACCACAAAATAAATGACTGAGTCAGGTCAGGCATGTTTGTGACATTAGAAACTAATCTGATATGAAGAATTCTTCACGGCTCAGGTGGAAGTGGCACAGTGCTCTCCTGCAAACAGTTCTTGGAACAGAAAAGATTCTGGGAACAAGGAAAAGAGCTGGGTGATTTGCATGCATCCTCTAACGAATATTAACCCTAATTAATTATTTTTGTTTGCAAAAATCAGATGCCCAAGTGTTTTGAGCCATTGCATGCCACGACATTTCCGTGCATTAGTAATGTCAGGAGGAGCCCACTGTGCCACTCTGTAGCACTGTCATTGATTCCTGATCTGCAGCAATATAGGGCAAGGCAGACTATTGAGTCAGGCTTACGTGGGATCATGAATTGAAAGCTTGCTATAAAAAACATTAAATAATTAAAACACAAATTCCACCAGGGATGCTGAAATGAAGAGGAGCAATTTACAGACAATGCGAGTGGATGCTCAGACAATGGACTCATTACATTTCTGCATTGAATATGCATGCTAGTTAAAGCCCTGGTGAAATATTCCAGTTGAAAAAAATGGATGGAAGGTGGTTTTCTAGCCTTCAGTAGCAAATGTTCCCTGATTGAATCCACTGCTGAAATGTCAGGCATTCACTAAGGCAGTTCTGAAGCATCATGCATTTTATCACTGGCACAACTGGCTACCAACCAGTGACCTTTGTGGACAAGGAAGGAGGGGAGGAGAGAAACTGAAGAAAAATAATGGGAGTGGGGTGTGGAGAACACACCTGTAATCTCTGAAAGTCAAGTTAGTCTCTTGTTCCACCAAAATTACGCACTTCAACTGTTTGATAATTCCACAAGTACAGAAAAGGTGGGTTTAGCGTTGTTGGGAAGATGAATTGTGTATTTCTACACCCTAACACCTCAGTCTTTCTCTTGGATTACCTTGGATTTGAACTTTCTGTTTGCAAATATGTTCTTTGGAGAACATAAGTGTTTTTCAAGCAGTGCTCTCTGTATGTAAATTACTGACATGAACTCTTCACTGATCTTCAGTCTGCTTTTTCAAGACTTAGCATCATTATAAAATACTCAGTAAAAATATTGATTGCTGAAGTGCACATTGTTTTTCACATTTCCTTTGGCCTGATCCTGCAACCACAAACAGACACAAATAATCCAACAGACCTTTACTTTTTGCTCAAGAAAGCCAACCATATGTGTTGGAGGGACTGGGACTGTTAACTGTGGGTTGTGACATCTGCAGGGGGAAGGGGAGAGATGGCCGTGCTGTGTCCTTGTTTTACATGACAAAGGACAGAGAAGCAGCAGGGAAATTCAGCCTGGACAGAGTCAGCAGGACAGGTCACATCACTGGACTCTACATCACTCCAAAGGCACAGAAAAAAGGTGATGTGGGTGGGTGAAAAGAAGCTGCACTTGATGTTTGTTGATTTACCTGTCTGTGGTCTAAATTCACTGAGCTGTAGGCCCACCCTAATAGTATTTTCAAACAAACAAAAAATAATTTTTGAAAAACTGGAAGGGGAATTATAAAGAGTTACAAGGATAAAGCAAGACCTGGAGAATAGAGTTAAAAACCTTGATACACTGTCCTTAAACCTGATAGCTAAAATGAATAACTAGAAGCTCAGGTTTGATGAATGCAGACAAAGACAAAGGCATAAATTTGAGAGCTAGGCTAAAAAGTCATCTTAAAAGTCTACATAACTGGTGGACTTCTCTCTCAAATTCCCAGACTGGATCTTTCCAGGTCAACAGCTACTTCAGTAGAAGTTACTGGCTTGATGCATAAGTTTCTGAATTAAATCCCTTAGTTTTTCATGCAGGAGATCAAATGTGTTGGTTCTGCTTGATGTATGCAGTTATTTCTGAAGCTACTTCCTGGTTAAGACTTTTTAAAACACATGTATTCCCCAGTGATTCCCCAAAGCCACTTTTTAATACATAAACTACTTGTGCTTCCTTTTTTTTTTTTTTTTGTTTCTAGATTTATACGGAAAAGAGAAGAAAAAAAAATAAAAGGAAGGAGGGTGCTTTTTACTTTCCAGTATTTAGCCCTCTGAAAACGGAAAGGTTTCTGCATACACATTGCTTTTTAGAGGGTTTCTCATGGGTGGGCAACTTTTGGAATTCAGAAGGAAAAGACTATATTAAAGATTATTAATTATTTTACCTAGGGAAAAGCAGAGTTTTTCTGCTATTTACAGAGCAGTGTAAGGAAAAAAATATAGGTCAAAATGCAAACGCTCTTTTAAGCTTCTCAAACTACTGAGTTTATATATTTCTATTTTGCTATGTCAAAATACTAATATTAATAAATAAACAGCACAGTATTAAATTTGTGTCCAAACACCAATATGAACACCAGTACCACAGCTGGGTGACTTGGTGAGGAAGTGCCATCATCTGAAAACACATGAGGGAGAGGTCCAAGGTGGTGTGGGAGCCTTCCAGATGAACAAAGCACTGTAAGATTCTTACTGAACTTGACAATTTATAGGTGCTTAATTCCTCTTAAAACAACACAAAAACCTGCACCCTAACCCAAACTGTCATTTGAAAATTGGAACATGTCTTGATTAAGGTCATAGAAGAATGATAAGAGAGTAATGAAGAGTAATGAACAGCACTCAAATATGCTGAGTCTTACTTTTTTGCATTAAATACAAGGCAGTCTTTCTTCTTCGTATTACACTGTTAATTGCCAAACAGATATTTTGAAAAGCAGGTTCCAATTGATGTGTCCTTGGAGAAAGACTTGTGCTCACCCTGCAGAAAGATTTAATTCCTCAGTGTGTTTTAAAATAAGGTTTTAGTGCTGAGCTTTCCGACTCAGACTTAATGCAATTCAAAAGATTTTTTTTTTGACAGGGAAAAATGAGTAAGTCACCAAATTAACTGTCTTTGAAGGAAAAAAAAATCAAAGCTGAATAAATGTACGTCTTCCCTCAGTTTCTAAAACTCTGGTTTTGGAAATGAAAAAGTTTCCCATTTTATTCAATAAGCAGGTTAATGACACTTCTTGTAGTTGTGTAAAATTGTAGAGGACTGCATGGAATGTAGCTACATTTTATTAACCCCTTCCTCTGTTCATAGAGCCTGAGTACTCGACACCGTCACTTTGAAATGTACATGTTGCACAAAGTCAGGGCAGACCTTCATCGGGGTCCTGGTGTCATTAATACTCTCTTCTACATGAAATTTCTTGCACTGTAACTTGATGGCACAACCTCTGACCTGTGTGAGGGTGCAGAACCTTATTAATGCACCTTGCTGAAGGAACTCAAAACCCCACAGTTCAGCTGACTCACGGGCAGATGCTTCTCACTTCTAACAGGACCTGAGTGAAGGGCATAAGCCTCATCACAGACACAGGGTGATCCTGTAGGGCAGCCTGGGAATAACTAAGCTTGTAGCAAAAAGCTTTGGGCTTCTGCTGATTGAATGACTCACAGAGCTAAGCCCAGCGAAACTGGTAAATTTTACCCAACAAAGCTTATGCAGATTTTGGCTTCAATCCAGCAGAGCACTTAAGCACATGCTTAATTATACGCAAATGACAGAGCAATAAGAGGTACGCACGTGTGTAAGTGCGCTGCTGGGTGAAAGACTATTTAGAGAAACGTGGAAAAGTTGGTAACCCCTGAAAGAGGTGAAGTTGAGAGGTGCAAGTGACACCGAGCCACAGCCCAGGCTGCAGAGGTCCAGCCAGTTCGGGCAGAGAGCCACTCCAAGGACGGCGTTGGGTTTTAAGACTTGGCCTCTAGCAATTCTCCAAATAGTTACTGTGCAGGGTCATGGTGAACATGATGATAATGGAGATTACATTGCAGAAAACTCATGTTGGGACTTTCAGATGGATTTGGAGGCCCTGCGAGCCCGAGGGACACCACCTGTGTAATGGCACTGGCAGCGTGCAGTGGGGCCTCACTGCAGAGATCCATCAGGAGTGGGGAACCAGATCAGGCCTTGCTTCTTTACACTGAGGGTGGCAGAGCCCTGGAACAGGCTGCCCAGGGAGGTCGTGGAATCTCCCTCTTTGGAGACATTCCAAACCCACCTGGAGGCGTTCCTGTGCCACCTGCTCCAGCTGACCCTGCCTGGGCGGGGGGTTGGACGGGATGATCTCCAGAGGTCCCTTCCAACCACAACAATTCTGCAAAAGTTAAGCCTTGTCCCTGACGCCGACCGCGGCCGCTCGGGCCTTCTCTCCTCCGGGAGGCCCTGCTGCGCATCAAGCCGCTGGCACGGCACCGAGGGGCACGGGGGGCCGCCCCCCGCCGA
>VWZV01006858.1:117050-164820 GCA_013397155.1 Irena cyanogastra | reverse complement strand
CCCGCGCGCGCCCCGCCCCCGCCCGCCCCGGCAGCAGCCGCAGCCCCGGCGGGGCTCCCGGCTCCCGTCTCGCTTCTCCATCGCCGTCACCCCATCCTCCTCCTCCTCCTCCCGTCCCGCCGGTCCTCCGGGCGCGTTTCCCGTGGTGCAGCGCGCGCGCGGCGCTCTGGCCGGGTGTCGNGAGGCGGCGGGCGCCCTCCGCCCGCTGCTCCCGCTGCTCCCGCTCCGTCCGCTCCCCCGGCCGGGAGCCGCGGGGCCGCGCAGGCCGCACCGGGGCGGCGGGGATGGGGCCGGGGGGCTCCCTGACAGACGGACAAAGAGCTGACGGACGGACCGACAGCGCGTCCCGCCGGCCCCGTCCTCCCGGGCCGTATCCTCCCGCTCCCGGCCTCTCCATTGTTCCCGGTGTAAGATAGGTGAAGCGTGCCGACCTGCGAACAGTCATTTCGTTTGGTTTTATTTCTGCATAACCTTCTCAGAGTCTCCTCTCAGCTGCTCGGAGGAAGCTTTTGCACGGCACCTCTTTTCCCCAGCGCCGGGAGCTGCTAACAAGTGCCAGGCTGGAAGTGGCTTGGGAGAGCAGGGGGGACCAGTAGGAGTTGAAGAGAAATTAGTTGGGCTTCAAACACTTTCACTCATCAACATCATTCCTCCCCCGATTCCTGCCAAACCTCAGCTGGGGTGAGTGCAGCAACGTCTGCATTAAGCTGGCTCATGGAAAGGGAAGACATTTATGTTGCAAACATAAATCATCTCTCTGATCACTTTGTTTTTGTAAACTGCTTAGGGCTGCTGTGAGAGATTTTGCAGAATGATTTTTTAAAAAGTGGATGTGTGGAATCCAGTGATCACAACTTTAGTCTTGCTTTGAAAGTCTGATTGGAGCATGACCTATCTCTGTCTGCATACACGTGACATTCTGGTCCAAGAAGTTGTTGATGGGAGAGATGTTTTAGTCCTGATGAGCAGCATCTTTGCCACTGGACAGGACAAATGACAGAGGACTGTGTTTTTTCTTTTGAATAGGATCTCAGTTGCTTTGTTTATTTCTGTACTTATTTGCAAATGTCAGTAGTACTTTACAAGCTTGCTAGGAATATATACCTGGGCCCACTCTTCATGCTTCAACATTTTGGAGTGGCCATGTCCAATTTCGTTATTGTAAGTGGTATAAATTTTGTAGCCATTCTCCATGAGTTTGGTGAATATGGCTTGTGAAGGGAAGAAGTAGAAAAACAGTATCAATTCTTGCAGGTGTTCTTATCCTGTTTTCAGAATCAGTCCAGATAAACCAGTGGTCTGATTGAGACTTTAAATCTATCCTGCTGTGTGAAAAGTTTGCATGCCTCCAGGCCATGTTAGTTTTTCAGTGTTCACTTGCAGTGTTTGGGTTTGTGCATTGTCCAGTGACAGCTGTCATCTGCAGGAGTTTTGGCTGCACCGGAAGCTCTGGAGCATGTGAGGCCTGATTTCCTGTGGATCTTGTGGGATCTGCAGGCTCTTGGTACGGGGTACAGACACATTCATAGGAGAGACCAGCAAAGCCTGCTCTTGTTGCAGTAATTTAGGAAAACAAAATTCATTTTCAGTTGCAGTTTCCTGAATACTCTTGTCATGTCCTTTTCTCATGAATACGCAGCTGAATGTATGTGTGTGTTCAGTTTCCAGAAGTGTTTTCTTTGTATTTTTTTCTGGATGTCTGCATGCCCCTCTTCCCCAAGTATACCTGTACTTAGTCAGTGAGCTGATACAAATGAAGAAAGCTGAAAAAGATGAGGATGATCTCTTGCATTTAGACTGCTGGGTACACGTGTCCTCCTGTCCTCGCTCCTCAGGCTGAGACCTGAGAGAACAGATGTATATGTAATCTGTGCTTCTGTTATTCTGTCTTGTCCCTGTGTGCTCCATGTCTGCTCTGTTGCAAACATATTCTGTGTATGGAAAAATCCCTAATATAATGGATCATGAAATCAAACTATTAAGTGGGTAAGTAGCTACTTGGAGAACCACAATGATTAAAAAAAAAAAGGAGAAGAATTAATCAGGTTGTGGAAAGTTATATTGCAGGCTGAATGGTTCACCTGAAGGAACATACACTTTGGGAATATTGTTATGTAGTTTTTCAAAAGGTGGTTTTCCCTCCGAGCTCACTGTGTACAGGTTTATTTGTAGGAGGATTTAAAGCACTGTGGAGCATGGGGATGTTCTAAAGACATGGTTGGTGATGTAAAACCATTGAGGTTGGAAGTTCGTACTTCCTCTGAGAATTCCTGTGTACCAGTACTGTTAGAGTTGAACTATGAGAATGCTAATAATATATTACTCTAGAGAAATATGGTGATGGTTCATCTTAAAGAGTTTATCTCACTTCTAGATACATTCTCTGCACCACAGGTTCAGTAATACAGATTTGCAAATAGTGGAGCTCAGGGTATCAGTTGTTAGTAGATGGATTAAGGTTAAACATTTAAAAATGTACTAATAGGGAGGAAGTGTTTGTTGTATTCTAGTAATTTGGAGAGAAACATGGTGGGTTTGGTTTTTGTGTCTGCTGTAAGACATTTGTGATTTTTTTGTGACTGGGATCTCTGAGGTGTCTTCCTCCAGTGAGAATTGCTGTGTGGGCTCTTACAAATGGAGACCTGTCTGTATGGAGCAGCTTGATGGAGTGGGCCTTAATCTATCAAAACCCCTTTAAGTGTTTAGCATAATTTGGGATTAAGTTTGATTTAATTTTGGCTCTAATGTAAAATACATTTTTCTCTGTGGAACAACAGAAGTTAAATAAGAAATAGTAACACTGGGGTAATGTCTTTTGTAAATGAAGATACTGCTGTTACCCTAAATATGGAATGAAGCATCCAGTTTTCTTGTCCAAACTTAACGTGTCTTATATATTAAATGAATGGCACAAGCATTGAAAAGTAAGCACCAGTGGAAACATTTTTTTCTTTGAAGGCTCTCTAAATGGATCCAACAGAAAAATAGATAGGTTTTATTTAAAATAAGTACTTCCTCTGCCTTTGCCTGGTATTTTAATGATAGCTGCCTTTCAAACCAGCATCATTTACGATGAAATAGATTCAAGCCTTCAGCTTGTAGTCTGATCTGCATAACTGAGTGTTTAAAGACAAAAGTGGTCCCACAAAGGCTCCATGGATGTAACCAGACATGGATGTCTGCTTCTATCAGGTTGCAGAGCTTTTGTAAAGGATCAGTACTGTCATTAAGTTCTACTTTAATTTGCTTAGGTTTTTTTTTAAATAAGTACTTTTGGGAAAATTACATTTCTTGGAGTACTGAGATTTGTGATTTTTTTTTCTTTTTGCAGCTCTGTAAATTGGTATCTGTGCAGAAACTCCTGTACTAGTATTGAGGTAAATGTACAAACTTAGTGTTTTTTAACAGCTGAGACATGGCTATTGACAGGACATGTCAGCAAACCACAGCCATTAGCTATAATATGTAGTTGTAGGCCAAGCACAAATTTCTGTCTAACAAAGGAAAATCCATTCACATTTTCATGAAATTTATTTTCATTTACACAAATGCTGTTAGTTACTTTATTTCAGTACTTTCCAGTGAAGTTAAATACACAACCCCATCTGTTTAGCTCATTAGCTGGTACTCTATATACATTTTAAATATATGTTTTTTTATCTACATAGGAACAGAATGTTTTATACATCAGCAGTAATTTCATAAACTACACAACTGATAAAATTGTAAACTATTTAACTTACAATTTATTGTACAAATTAAAATACAATAACATATGTGAGTATTCAAATATTATATGTGATTAAATTATCTTCCCCTGATTCCATATAGAGATATTTTTTTGTGTATCATTCATCATGTTGGATAAAATACTTGGAAAAAACCTATAATATGTTCTCACAAAACCTGATTGTAAGTGTGTCCCAAGGGGAAATTCACTTTTTTTTAGAAAGACTGTGCAATCCACAACATGCAGAAGGGTTAGTTATCTCCTGATAACTTCTTTCACACTGTCAGAATGTTATTTTGGGAGATAATATGGAAGCTGGTACTGCTTTTGCTCCAAAATAATTTTTAATGTGCTCTTAGGATATTATCAGTGTGTTAGTGTATTCCAGGCTGTGATATCAAGGGGTAGCACTGTGAATACTGTAATGTAGTTAATGTATTACTAGGTTATATTATTTTATTATTTCATTGCACTTTTGAGAACAGCCAGCCATAGCTCCATAACAGCATGTGTATTGGCCTGATCCTGGTACTGGTACACTCTACTGGCATATTAGTGTCACAGTATCTGCATCTTGTCACGGTATGTGCAGAAAATCTTAAGACAGTGCTGTCTAATTCTTCCCTTATGACTAGGATGACATTTTTATAAGCGCAGAATTAAACAGTCTGATGATAAAATGAAATCTGTGTGGGAAGAAGTTCCAACCTGCAAACAGCAGTAGACTATAATTTATGAACAGCCTATCAAATATAAACTGTCTAGATCTCTTGCACTGGAAAAAACCCAAAAATCCAACATAAAAATCAAAACCAAAAATCAAGGTGCCTGTAAAATGTCCATAAACCAATTTCTTGATATAACATGTGATATTACTAATGTGTAAGGCTGTTGTGATATCTGTGTGAGCTCACCTATTTGACTGATAAAGCCTTCTGCTCTAAAATCATTTCAAATGGCAGCTGCATCTGCAAGGTTAAGAGATGCCCATTCATAAAAACTTGTACAACTGTCTTCAATGTTTTTGTAATAATTTCCCATGAAGTCTCTATTAACTTTTGCTACTTATGCACCCCACCATGGATATAAAAGACTTCATTAGAGAGGTTTACAATGCCAGTACATTGTGACCAGGTCATATTACCTTAGTGCTAGAGGTGAAGTGAGAAATACTGATGCTGTGCAGGTGTGTCATAGTCATATGATCACTAGCAGGATTTAAAAAAAGGGGAAAACCAACTTTTTACATTCTCTGAATATTAACTGCTATGTGAGTGCCCTGGAAATTTGTCAGATTTTTCTTTTTCTGTTGTTAGGCTTGTATTTGAATCAAGGAAATGGTGATAATGCTCCTGAAAAGTGTGTGTGTATGCAGATGTATATGCAAGATTCTTGTAGTATGTATTTATGATGCTGTCTGGCCTAAAGCTCCAGTCCTGGAGAATGAGAAATGTTCATCATAAAGTGAAGTTTATTTTGCCAAACAATTAGCAGCATATTTTAGTGCCTAGGATGTCACTGGGAAGGGGCAAAGCAAGGAAGCAGTGTCTAGATACACTGGGTTTCTGCAGGTTTCTGTGGGTACTGAAAGCTCTTCAGGCTTGCTTTCAACAAGTGATCTTTAGTATTGCACTGCAGACATTCTTCAGTTTTGTAATGGCAGGGAAGAGGGAGCAAAGTGACTATGTAAGCCAAGAAATAAATACATTTCACAGGATCCATGGATGATTTTTTTTAGTTGTAGGCATTATAACAGTCAGAATTTCCAGATTCAGTGGATGATTTCAGAGTGTCTCAAATAGGAGTACTCTGAAGGAAATTATCATCTCCTGAGGCATGATTCTCCTCTGGTTTTGACCACATACACACAGTGGTTTCTAACATAGGTCACTGTTACACGTCAGTCTCTATCAAACAAAATACATGTGAGATGGATGACAATTGTCAGGCTTTTACGTTGGGTCATTTATAGCACTAAGCAGTTCTTGATATAGCAGTAACTATATACATAAATTTAAGACATGTTCTTTTTTGTGTCTGTAAAGTTTCTTTTAACAAAGAAGTTCTTCCCAACAGATTGGTAAACTCAACCAACTCCCATTTTGCTAGAGTCTTGCACTGCTCTTGCACTGCTTACTTCAAAGAAAATTTTTGTATTGACCACTGTAGATCACTGCAGAAGGAGGTGGTCAATCCTCAGAGTACCAACATGTGGTACAATTATTTTATCAAAATCACTTACAGATTTTCCAGACATGCCCATGAAATACTGGTTTTCAACTTGCGTTTTGACCTTATAACTGGTTTTCTTGGAAATAAAGTCTAGTGTGAAGGTGCCCTGAGTGAATATTGCTTTAACAAAATCAAATAAAAATGAATCTTTCATATGGGAAAGACTGCTGTCATCCTTCGAGGAGGAAAGCTTTATTAGGCTGTTGTTCTCAGGAGCTTCCTCTGTCACTGATGAACCTGACAGTTATATTTTGTGATGAATTTTTCTCTGAGTCAGCAAAAATAAGTCTAAGTTGTGTGGTTGTGTTCTGAGGAGCACGAAAGCTTGTGTTGTTATGGGTATAAGGAAGTAAGGAAAAGCTACTTAGCTTTAGCGTTGTTTTTTCCTGGTAGAGATTATAAAGTTGTCTTTTTAAATGACTCGTAGAAAAGAATTTTTATGTATTTGAAATGTGTTTTTTTATGATCGTCAATGATGAAATTAAATTACTGAGAGGGGGATTAAAATAGAGTTTATAGAAGAGGAGCACACAGGGGATGATCATCCAGTTGTCACAGTATTTTGCTGGAAGATGTGAAGTAGGTGGCAATTTGTAGACAAAACCAGTGGGCTTGTTGTCTGAATCTGACAGTTAAAAGTAGATCATGCAAACCAGGCATGTTCAGCTGGAGCCTGTTAGGAATCAGTGTTACATTCACTATATTGGATCAAATGTAGTGCAGCTTTAAGTGTGAGTTTACTGTCACTTTTCAAGGAACAGCAATGTAAAAGGACAAACTAACAGAAAACTTAATCTGTCAATTCTTTGCGTGATCTTGCATTTTACTGTGTAGTGTGCCTTTGTGTCACCCCTGGATTACATTCCTTGTAGGTCACAGGAAAGGCAGGGGGGCTTTCCACAGTTGTGGTGGTGATGAGAGTGTGGCTGCACATGCAGAAAAAATGGAATCTGTTGTAGTTAATCTTATGTGCCTAAAATTTCCTGTAACATTGGACAACTCTGCATTTCCCGCATTGGTTGGACACAAGTTCAGCAGAGAAGTCATGGCTCTGGTGCTTCTGTCTTGGGTACTTGGACAGGTGGTGTTAGGACAAGGGGTAATGAACTGAAACAGGGTAGATTTAGAGTAGTTATTAGGAAGAAATTCTTGACTGTGAGGGTGGTGAGACACTGGAAGAGGTTGCCCAGGGAAGTTGTGGATGCTCCATCCCTGTCAGTATTCAAGGCCAGGCTGGATTGGGCCCTGAGCAGACTGGTCTAGTGGAAGGTGTCCCTACCCATGGTGATCTTTAAGGTCCCCACAAAGCCAAACTATTCTAGGATTCTGTTACAAATTGTTGCCCTGTTACCGGGACGCATCTTTGCATTGAGGGAACCTGGGTGAGTGCAGCTGCATCAGCGTGTTCAGGGCTTCAGGAGCTGAGACTCTTTAACATGTTTGGATGAGGAACCAGTATCTGGAAAGCAGTCCATAAAGGCAGAATATACTGAATTTTTCTTTTATCTGAATCCTGTCAGAATATTTTCTGGCTTTACAGATGGGTTTCCTGCTTGCTTAATAATACGGATTATACTGAATGTATTCTACTAAGACTTGGCTTCATCATGGAGTTATTTGACTGTGGATTCTCAAAAATTTCAGACCTGTTTGGAATAGTAGCCCTTAATTATTGGTCTGTGAGTTAATGGCATCAAGAACCTTAAAGATTTTTATTCCTAATAATTGCAGGAGTTGTTATAAACATGTATCATATCTTTTGATCATTCTGAATTCCTGTTTTAGTGTATTCTAGGACTTAATTAGTGAGAATTAGCTGCAGGGCACCAAAGTCATTGAGGTAGAATCCAATTTCCACAACCTTTTTATTCAAGAGGGCACAATCCTGAGAAGTCTGTGTTTTATTTTTTGGATTATTTTCAGTGTGTGTTAATGGGCCAGGATATCTGTGTTATTATTACTCTTATAAAATAGTTTCTAGACATCTCATGTTTTGGCTTGCCTCAATCTGAAAATGGGCTTCTGTGCCTGAAAATTGTTTGGGAAATTTAAAACTGTAATGAGGAAAAATCACCTTGGGGTATGTGGTAGAAGTCAGTGGGATTCCTGGTTCATACCATTTTTGAAGTATCAAGGGAAAGAGTTACCTGGACGTTCTTGCTGAGGTTGTGGATAGTCTTTTGAAGAGGATACACTGCAGAAGCACATTGGATTTAGTACTTGATTTGCCTTTTTTTTTTCTTTTTTCTTTTGACATGAGGGTCATTCAGATTAAAAATTAATTAAAAGAGACTGACTTACAATTCTGGAATTTTATGTAAGGGGGATAGGAATAGTTCTTAGTTGATTTAATCTGACCACAAGTGTTGGATAGCAGTAGGGAGGTGGTGGATTTGTTGCAACAGTATGGAAAAAAAATCCTAACTGGAGATGAGTATACTCTTAAAAAAACCTTCTTTGTTGTCTTGGCAAATGTACATGAGCTGTAATATGCTTGTGTTCCAAGAGCAGTTTTGAGAAAGTGGCCTGGTTGCTCACTTCCATGATTTTAGAGTTTATTTCTAGTCCTTCCTCCTCTGGTTGATTTCATACTATCTTTAAATACTAACACATGTCAGTTTATGTGCTGAATCTTCTGTTTATTCCTGCTGGAGGTGCTTCATACTGTTCTGATGCTGTAACAGAGTGCTGTTTAGGGCACAGCAATCCCTGATTCCACTGATGAAAATTGCTCCTTGATGCCCAGTTTGTAACTGCTTGGATATTTGAAGGACAGTGATAGATTTTCTTTTTCTGGCTCAGTGTTGGTCAGTGCTCTCCCTAATATAGCGTCACAACATCCTCTGCTCCTTGATTTTTATCATGCTTTAAAGGAAAGGGAGGGCTACCACCAGGGTATACAGGTCAAGATGCTGCTTCTAGTGATACATGAATCATTGTCATTGCACTGGTTTTATATTCCAGAGCTGCCATCTCTGGAGGGTCCAAATGCTTTTTGGAAATGCCATGAGCGTTCTGTGATTCTTTTTCTTACCTGATGAGATTGTTATATGGGCTTATTTTTTCCATTGACTATATTACATGTATGTTGCCTTGTGTTTATGTTAGCAAATATGAAGTAGATACTTAATTTTTAGTTGTCAGGTGTATTAGTTTTATGGAATAGATAGGTTGCTAAAAGACCTTTTTTTATATATAGGTAGGGTAGACCTATGAGGTTTGAAGAGTGGAGCAGTGAGTAGAGATCTAGGTCTTTGAGCTTTAGGCTCTTTCAGGTCTCCTGGCCCAGATTTTTGGCCCCATCTTTTCCAGTGGGCCCCTGAAGGTAACGCTGTGGTATTTGAAAAACAGTACAGAAAGCATAGGATTTGCTTGGTCTGTCTGGAGTGAATCTTTTGCTGAAGAAGTATTCATTCTATCATATTTCAGATTAACTGGCTTATTTGATTTTCTGTTCCATGTGTAGATAGAGGAAGGGTGTGTTTGCAACAGCTGAAATGAAATAAATATCCATTAAAAATGAAGCTACACTGAGGTATGACAATGCTTCCTCTGCAGAAGAATGAGATGAGAAAATGTTCCTTGCCTGGTGGAAAGTTGATCTAGAGAGAGCCAAGCGCATTTTGTAGCATTTGTTTTGAGATGTTACACAGAATGTAATCTTACCCTGAATAGGTTTGCTGAAATGCATTTAGGGAAAAAATGCCTGCTCTGTGCATGGTGATGTGCTAAAGTTGAAATTGGAACTTACGAGAATGGTTCCTGTATTCTAAAGTACTTGGGTTGCTTTCACAACCTGAGAGCCAATGTTGAAATAACGTCGAGTGCTGAAGTAAGATCTAGAAACATCACCTGTGCTCTGTAAGATCTGTATTGTTATTCATGGCCTTCTCACCTCTGGTTTAGAATAGTGCTGTTTTTTTCCTGTAAGTTTTCCTTGTGCTGTCATGTATGTAAATGAGGAATGTCTTCCAGAATCTCTAAAATGGCTTTTGCAGCTAACTTCCAGGTTTTTTGAGCAAAGCCTTCTTGGTTGTGCTTCTGTTAGCTTATTGTCCAATGTTATTTTATCTGTGTGGATGTATTAAGTAAGTGTCTTGAATTTTTCTGTAATTACTGTTTTTCTTTAGTGTGTGTAGATGGCCTTTTAGAAAACAATGAAGCTGAAGTAAAGATATTAGAAGAAAAGTATGCTTTTAAAAGAGCAATTTTAGGTGTAAGTCAAGTCAAGCCTTAAAATTGCAGCGTTGAGCTTTTCCTGTGCCACTTAATTTTACCATCCTTCTCATATTATTAATATATTTCGCCTTAGTATTATACCTTATTATTTCATGATGTGTGATCCTCAAAGCCCCTACCTTTTTGAATGTCCGTGAATAAGCAGCTGCTCTGTACTTTGCTTTCTTCTTGTTGCATGATGTGCGTTCTCTTACTGCTCTGCTTAATCCTGCTCTGCAGGCAGAATGAATATATTTCTTTGTGAAATTTCTGTGATAGTTATCAGTAGGCTTGTGAGGCCCTCAGAGATAGTGCCTATTGCTTGCTTCACACCTAAATGTTAGGTGGGTCACTGCACCTGATTTAGAGACAAGTGAAAAGATGGGAGGGGGAATGATTTGCCCCAAAAGCAGTGGCAGAGCTGCAAAAAGAAGCCAAATCTCTCATAGTTCTGTTACATCATGGTGCTAAACAACGTTTTTCTTTTCAAAGTTTTACTGTCATGCTTACCTTTTCTTGATGGCAGTCCCACATTGGTCTGCCCCATTCCTCTAATGGTTCTGCACCAAAGTGGCTGCTCCATGTTAGTTGGAAACCTACTGGTGGTTGGGCTTTCTGCTCAGGGGTTCGGTCCTGGGGAGTCAGACCCCTCTTGCCCACCTTCTCACAGCAGTTTTCTCAGTCACTGGTACAGGCTTACCTTTCCATCTGAGGTGTGCTGCCTTCTCCCCTCAGACTGCAGGAACAAGAGCACCACAAACTGATTAGTTCACCCTTGTGACCTATATTGAACATTGCTTGTTGTTAAAAGTATTTTACTATGCCTCAGGGAGAGGAAATGGATATTTCTTATTTTATAGCTGGTGAATAGGTGCCTGTGAGCAAGATGAAAATTTGTGTTTGGTGTGAATGTCCATTGAGCTCTTTAAGAGCTTTTTAAAAAATTAAAATAGCAGCATTGCATTCGTCTTTGTATTTTTAAAGTAGCACTGTAAGTGATGTAATTGCAGCCCTGAGTACTCAGCATTTTGAGTAAATCTGACCTAAATGTGTCAGAATAAGCAGACAGAAAATGTGCCAAATATAATTATTGATCACCTATTTTTAAAAAATTTTTGTACAAAGGGCTTGATCCTATTTTGCATGGTAGTGTTCGACTGCCTAAATGGTCACGGCTTTCTTTTCATGCACTCTGTGACTCATGCATGTTTTGGCACTTGTAACAAACAGAGCAAGGATATTATAATGTCTGACTAGTTTCACATATTTTTATGGAGCATTCCATCCAGTGTGCTGTAGAAAACCACATATGTATGTGTGTGTGTATATATATATACACACACCCCGTATATTTATGATATTTGTATTTTAAAAATGCGCAGCACCAATATTTGTGCTTGGGATTGCCCTGTCTCACTTGCAGGATCTTACACTCAGCCTTGTTGAACTTCATGAAATTCACACAGGCCCATCTCTCCAGCCTGTCAGGGTCCCTCTGGATGGCATCCCTTCCCTCCAGGGCATCGACCACTTTGCTGAGGGTGCTCTCAGTCCCACTGTCCATGTCCCTGACACAGGTGTTACTAGTCTCAGTACCAAACCCTGAGGAATCCCACTTCTCACTGGTCTCCACTTGGACATTGAACCACTGACCAGAGTTCTCTGAGTGCAACCATCCAGCCAATTCTTTATCCACCAAGAAGAAGGAACATATGCACACACATATACCGACCTTTGGTGTTTGGACCAATTTGAGAGCAACAGCAGGTTGTCATCTTCTGTAAAGCAGCACTAGCATAGTGCTTGTGATGAGGAGAGATGCTTCACGGATTCTTGCAGATGGTAGAGATGTTGTGAGGCCCAAGGAGTTTAAAGGCTTGTAAAAAAAAAATATCACATTTTTAAAAATCTGAGCATTAGAGTAGGCACCAATGATAGGGTGGACTCTCAGAGTTAGGAGGAGGGATTGCCCCTTTCAATGACTTTAGCTGTTAGATTGGCTCAGCTTTGTGATAGAACTGCACTGTTGTCAAAATCAAATGAAAAACCATTTGACACACTATCTGAAATATTTTTATACAGTTTCAGATAGATGAAATTTTACATTTTCAGCAGTTGGACTGAAGTTATAAAATGCTACCTAGAAGATGCTGGGTAGCCTTAGTTATGCGTAGTGCTCCACAAAGGAGCACTGGTTTTCCTTCATATAAATGTCATCAGAAGTCCCCAGAGTGAGCACTTTTGAGGGTCCAAGTTTCATAGTGCAAAGACAGAAATCCTGCATTGTTCTTCTGAGGTTAACTATCCAGTGGCAGAAATTGCCAGATAAATTCTCAAAAATAACTGTTTTCTAGTAGTTTATAATTTAGTGCCACAAAACCAGTGGCTTTTTTTTTTTCCAGATAAAAAGTAGCATTGCCTGTGATTTTTGGACTATTTAAAGTATGTTTGTGACACTGGTGACACCCCTGTGGATTTTGACATAGAACTGTGGCTTTTTAAATACAGCATGACAAGCTTTTCCATATGCACATTTGATATTAAATTATGGTTGTGCTGGTGATGATGGAATACAGATTTCAGGATAAGAAAGGTGACAGAGATTTTCACACATGGATAATTTTACGCACAATAAGGAAATTTTCTGTGAATAATCCTGTTGATTGTAATAAGACTATTCACAGCTCAGTATGAGTGTAAATCTTGGTGGAATCAGGCCCTGCACTGGCATGTGTTCAGCAACATGCAGCACTCAGAAATAACTGTGCAACAAGTCATAAGAGTGTATCATATGTTACCTTTTAGAATGTGTTGATTTTATGATCTGTTAACCTTTTCATGATGATTTATGTTTGATTGCTTTCTTTTTGCAAGTCAACACATTCTAATTGATTCTTAAAAATACTTGTGTGTTAATTTAAAAATTGTTCTTTTAACTGAGTGTTATTTTTCTGAGTAGGGATAAGAGAGAATTTTATTTAATGTTCTTAATTTAGAACCATTAAGTAGGGTATTATTCTTTATTCTCTAGGCTTCTGCGGTATGGTGAAAATTGAACCTTTGATATTGTGAAAGCTAGCTATATTTCCTTTTGTATTGGACTATATCCATGTTTTAATAGTGCAACTAAATATATTTTCTGATGTGATGAGAACAGTCAGCATTTTTCATGGTTTGATAGGGATTTAGAGTGGATGTTAGGAACCGTTCAGTTCTGATTTTTCTCTTTCTTTTGGAAGGACTTGCATTGGTGGTGGTTTCATTCATGGAAGTGCTTAAACATTGGTGGTTTAAAATATGCTATTAAGCCCTGTTGCTATCTCTTTCTTCATTAGCATCAGGAATTGTAGAATTATTGGTGACTTGTATACTTCATTTTAGGAGGAAAGCATTTGAGAATGTAGATAGCCTTCTTCACCTGGTCTGAATTTGGCACAGCCATTGAGTATGTCTGGGTGGCAGCTCTGAGGTGTTCATCTGTGTGTGCACATTGCCTTTGTGGAGCAGTTTCACAATGCACTTTAGTCTGATCCAACCACTGACCACTCCTGGGAGAAACTGTCCTGTTCCCTGCTCCTGCTAACTCACTGCCCATCTCCTATGTCCCCCACCTGCTCTGTCCCACTGATCCAAATGAAACCTCACAGCTTTTCTGTGGGAATGTTTTTGTCCAACTCCCTTCTCAGCTGCAGAATGCTGTGCTCAACCCAGAGTAGGCAACAAAGAGGTCTGGGGGGGAGGAGGTGCAGGACACTCCCCTCTGGGCAGGTACCCCCTATATTAGATTGTTTCTTGCAATGTCATTGAGATTTAGGTAAATAAATAAAACCAAATGTCCCACTGGAATGGCCTATTTGCTGTAGTTGATTTTGTAGAAGTTTGGCTATTTAGAAAGGTTTTACTAATCATGCCAGTAAACTGCTCTGATTATAAAGGAGTTGACTTTTTAATTCAGGCGAAACCTTTCCAATGTGAATTCCACTATTCCACTAAATAGGGAAGGAAAAACTAGAACGAGAATGTTTATTTAGGGAGTTTTATAGATTTATGTGCACTATATTAATTTAAGCTTACTGTTCAGCACAAATAATTATAGCATGACCATAGAGATGAGCCCTAAGAAGCTGAGGGGTTTCCCCAGATTGCCTTTTGAAAAGTTTATTCTGTGTGCATTTTGCACAAGTAACCTTTATATGTTTTGTAGTTTGGGCTCTGCATGTACTCCTTCTTCCAAAAGCTCTTGAAGCAAGGATGTGGGAGGAGTGCTCCGGTACATGTTCTGTAGCTTCAGATATTTGCTCATTAGGAATTTTGCCTTATCTTGAATGAAAACACACTTCCCAAAATGTGGAGCTAAAGTAATGTCATCAGGCTTCTCCCAGTGTAAGGTTACCCTGAAACCATTTAATACCTTGGACTGAGCACAGTGTCAGCTTTTGTGAGGGGAATCTTGGAGGTAGTTTTCTCAGAACAGTATCAGATTGCTAAAGGCAAGTTAGAGTTGCTGTTGTGCGTCCTGGCTCTTGTGTATGGGTTGTTGTATCTTAGAAACATGGTCAAAGAGAGCTTATTGCTGTAGTGAAAGTCCTATTTCCATCTCAAGTCTTTGCTACAGTCCTTCAGAAGGAGCTCAGGTTTAAGCCAGAAGAATAGTTGTGTTTTAACAGCTTTCCTTTCCTGTTTCCTTCAGCCTTCTTTCATTCCTTTTTGCCTTGCAAAAGTAGGGAGAAGGTAGTATAGGAGAGAGAATGGAGTGGGTTATGGATGTAGAAAGCAGCTACTCCAGCTTTTTAACACTTAAAAGGAGTAGTAGAAGTTCTAGAACAACAAAGACTTTTCACAGAACAATGTTTACAAATACAGAAAGTCCATCTCACTTAAAAAGAAAAAAGCAAAACCATTAATTCTGTTCTACAAATAGATACTAAACTGCAGATGATTTTCATCTTTTGTCTCTGCTGTTAATCCTTAAACATTTTTTCTTTTCTCCTCTGTCATAAATAGTCTTTTAAATCCTACAGAATTCATGTTTCTGCACATACGGATTTTATTTTTAAAGTGAACCCAATTAGTATCTCTGAGTACTTGCTCATTAAATTAAATAATGCCTTACTTCTTGCTTAAGAAAAGAAGGGAGAAGACAGAATAACCCTTACCATCAATCCAAGCGGAGAACAAGAGCTGGACCAGGTGTTGTGCTCCAATGGCTTACAAATTTTGCTGCTTTCTGTCAGAGTCTCTGTTCAAATCTACTTCATAGCAGCCACCACTCCAACAGACTTTTTGAATCAATTAATATTTTCCCTTGATGATATTTTTATTTTTGATTCTGAATTGAAATGTTGTCATGCTTTTCATGCAGCATGTTTTCATTGAAGTGGTTGTTTCTTTAATTAGGAATATTGTCTTTACTGCTCAGCTCTCCAGCTCAGTGCATGAAGTCTTTGGAAAAGCTGATGTCAGGGTTCCTGAAATGAATGGTTCTGAAGTGCAGCCGGAGGCTTTGGCGAAGCGGCGGTTTCTGAACGAAGCAATGTGGTTCACTGCCCGGGGATGTGCTGCAGGCAGCTGTGCAGCACCCTGTGAAAAGAGGAGGTGCTGGCAGGGTCCTGTGAGACCTTTTCCAGGCAGTCCTTCCCCTTCCTCTTTCTCTTCCCCAGGGAGCTCTGCCTGTAGATGTCTCTTGTGAGATGCTTTGCCTACAGCAAAGGCTTGGACAAACTCTACCATGTGAAACGTATTCTTTAAAGGTTTTCTTGACAGCTCTTTTTCTGTCAGTTTATAGAGGAACTATATACTCTTAAGAAAAATCAAGATACTACTTGGTGAAGCTTAATAGAACTTCTGAAATTCCATGGAAAACATCTCTGCAATAAGGATAACAATGTCTTATGCCAAGAAATTTGCTTCTCTGTGTGTGTGTATGTGGTTTGTATTTTTGTAGCTTCCCTAGAGATAATCTCTAAGTAAGTTGACCTTTATTTCACAAATGCATCTTGCACTTAAAAATATATTTAATCTTTGCAGGCTTGGTAAAGTGATCTTGTTTGAATGCTTTTAACTTATACTTCTTTATCACACTGTCAGTCTTCCAAGAAGACTTCTCATCTTCAATTTAAATGATAAGATTCCTTTTATGTGAGCCGAAAGGTGTCACTTGACAAATTACAAGTGTTTTACTGAATTAATTGCATTTGGGATGCTTCTTGATTGGATTAATAGCCTGTTTTTGTTTGTGATTCTTTGTTTTAAAACATTACCTCTTTGTTTTAAAACATCGCCTGCAAGTCATGTAACTTACGTTGTGTTTCATCACTTCTCATATGCAGCCTAACACTACGAGTTCTCTCTTTTCTATGAAAAGCCAGGTGTTTGAAAGCCTGATTTAATAAGCAGTGCACTTACTGCAGCACTTCTGATATGACTCAGATCATGGCTGGAAGACAACTTGAGGGCTTTCAGTTGCATGACTCTGCTAAACCTGCTAGTCAGGGTGAGAAATAAACTGTTCTGTATCCATTGTAACCGAGGGAGCCGGCGAGACCCGTGAATACCAGCCCGCAGCTGGCCTGTCCTCTGGGAAGCTGCTGTGTCTTGCCAGCTGTCCCAAGCTTTGGCATGTCAGGAGTCTTCCTGCCTCTGTTGGTGAGAGTAGCAGGCTCTTCTGTGTGGTTAACACTCAGCTTCTGAGCCTGCCTAACTTCCTGCCTGGAAATAGCTTTAAATCCAGGATTTCCGCAATTCCTACCTAATTTCAGTGTGATGTGTCAGTATCATCCTCCATGTGGAACAACCTTCTGTGCTGTTCTTGCCAGTGGCCTAAGGAGACAGATTAGGGCCACCATGTTCTCCACTAGGGCCTCCATGTGCTCCACTTTGTTCTCCCTCGAATGTGTTTCAGCATCTTGAGTTCTTGTGTTCTCATTCCTGTCCACGTCATCCCTTTGGAGAATCTGCAGTGACCTGATGCTGTCGTATTTCTGTAGTGTGGAACAAAAGCATAGTGAATGACACTCTGTGTGTGATGTACCCTGAGTATGGACTGACTTCAGATAAAGGCTGAAATGAATGGATATATCTGTTTTATTTTCCTTGAAGTCTATCTTTCAAGCTAGATATTTAGAATGCTCTACCAAAAGAACCAGTCTCAGCCTTTGGTCTTTTGCACCATCTTTTACCAAATCTTAAGAATTTCACTTCTATCTCACTTGGTACAGGATATTCCAAACCAAAAATAGGATAAATTAATCCTCATTTTCTTCTTTTATGATGTTTTTGCAAGATCTCTGAGAGATCTGCATTGGTGGGAAGAATACAGCCTTAGTGCTGTGCCAGGTTTTGTTTGTTTGTTTGTGTTATTGCTGAGAAACTATCAGTTTGGTTTCCCAGTTACATCTGAAAAATACTTCATGGATTATATAATGTCTGCAAGTGGCTCTGTGACATACCAGACCTACATTTTCCCTTGAAGACATCTCATTCTCTTACTCTAAATTGATTAATTTGAGAGTCAGCTTGTCACATAGCACTACCTGAGCTCACTCAAGACAAATTGTTGTCCATATTTGAAGACAGATACTGTGAAAATCAAAAGCGTGATTTCAAACTTGTGTTAGAATTGCAAGAGAACCAAAAAGGACAAATAACAAGCATAAATGTGCTGAACAGAATTTTTCCATGTTCTTCTCCTGTCATAGGTGGTTTTGGTCCCTAAAATGGGCTTTTTATGTAGGAAGGAAGAAAAGGTTGATGACACTGTCATATATGAAGACATTTAGCTTGGTGACTCTGTCTTCCTGATTTCCAGCAGAGCAAGGCTTACTAAAAATAATAAAAAAAGTATTTGCCTGAAAAGCTTCTTCCTTGGGTGTGCTTCTTCAGTATTTGAAACTGAGAGAGGTCAGACCGTCCTGGCTGTCAGCCTTTCTATGATGTATTCAGAAGTTTCGAACCTCTCACGATACGGAATAGGGACAAATGTTCTTTCACTTTTGAGTTATAAGACATGACTTGCCATCAGGATGTGTTAACTGGCTTTTTACTTTATTTGTTGAGGTATGTGGTGAGTTGTTTTTTTCCTTTTTTTTAAAAGACATTGAGTTACTTTTACTTTCAGAATCTTAAGAACCAATAGTAATATTTGAAACAAAGGACAATGTAGGAGAATCCCATGAGATTTTTCAGTTCTTTCAGCTAGTGGCTTCCATTCCTACCAAGTAATCTAGGATCTTGCCTAAAAAGAAACCACTATTTATTTTGTAAACTTGGTGTAGTTTAATATAAAGAAAGCTTCACAAATGTTTAGATACATTGAGAATTTTCAAAATATATTCCCAGAGAAGAAAATTATTTAGAAAGTGATCAAATGGATCAAACTGAATATGGAAATTTAGTCATTTGATGTACATTTGTTTGATGGAGTGTTTCTGCATGTTGGCAGCCTGTCAGACTGGCAGGGGCTGTCATGGTGCAGTTCTGCAGAGTGATGGCCCTGCTGGTTTTAGGCAAAGGCCTGATTTCTGTAGACGTAACTTGTAGAGAGATCAGAGGATCTTTGGTTATGAATTGTCATTGCGAGCTGCAGAGAAAGCAGCATAGCCTCTGACTTTAGACTTGCATGGAGATGGATCCTTTCTCCATGCTGCACTCTCAGGGGGATGGAATTTGAAGCTGATGTCTAGCAATGTACCACCTCACACCTGTATCCTAACTCTGAATGCGTCGAAATCAAAGGTGCTGCTGCTGTCGTGATGCTGCCCAAGGTCCTGTCTGGTGCTCTGCCTGGGCCTGCTGTGTGCTGTCCAACTCCACTGTGCCTCTGCTCCCACCCCTGTGTCTGCTGTGGCCTGTGTGTGTATGGCCTCTTCTCTCTGGCTGTGGGAACGTAGAGGGATGGAGGAAGGATGTCTGTCTGTCTGTCTGTCTTTCTGTTGGTGTGTCTGTCTCAAGGAGCACTGAGGAACGGGTAGTAGGGGTTATGGGCCTGGGGAATAGGGTGAAGGATATTGGCTGCTCTCACTGGACAGCCAGTGTGCCAAGGAGGAGAAGAGTCCTAGAACTATCTTGTGTATAAATTGATTAGTAGAATGGGAAGATGCTGCCACTTCCAGCTTCACAAAAGCCTCCTGCTCTGTGCTAAAACCAATTAATAATGTCATGATACTTGTTGGAATATTGTGAATTGTTTTGCTTTTCATGACTGGAATTTATATTTCCTCACTAATGCTGCTGCTTCGTGTGAATGTCTTTTATGAACAGCTTTGACCTCTCTATAGTCTTTATTTGATGTATAGCTTTAGCTATGAAGTTGCATTTTCATAGAATCACAGAATAATTTGGGTTGGAAGGGACCTTTAAAGGCCATCCAGTCCAACCCCCAGCAATGAGCAGGGACATCTTCACTTAAATCCAGTTGCTCAGCCCCATCCAGCCTGGCCTTGAATGTTTTCCTAGATGGGATATCCACCACCTCTCTGGGCATCTTGTGCCAATGTTTCAGCACCCTCAATGTAACAATGTTCTTCCTTGTATCTAGTCTGAATTGACCATCTCTCCCTTCAAAATCATTACCTGTTGTCCTGTTGCAACAGGCTCTGCTAAGAAGTTCCTTCTCCACCTTAAAAGCTCCCTTTAAGTAATGAAAGGCTGCAATGAGGTCTCCCCAGAGCCTTCTTTCTCTCTCTCTCATCCTATTGGCATAGCAGAGATGTTCTAGCCCTTTGATAATTTTCCTTTCCTGCCCTGGACTTGCTCCAGGTATCCACATCCTTATGTTGTGGCCCCAGAGGTGGATGTAACACAGGTGGGGTCGCAGGAGAATGGAGTGGAGGGGCAGAATCACCTCCCTCAACTGCTGCTTTGGAGGCAGCCCAGTTTTCTCTCACTTGTGGATATTAAGATGTTCCAGGAGCTACAGTGCCCTGGGGTAGCAGCAGTGGAAGGGCACTGAAAGGGCAAGGAAGTAGGGAGAACAGGACCGGTATGAAAGAGGTGTTTGTAAAAGACAGTCAAAATGGAGAAAGAGAACAGAGCAAAGAGGGCATACAGGAAAAAAAAGTTTTCTAAGGAATGAGAAAGAGGACTTAGCCATCATTTAATTACCATACTTATGCCAGTAGTCAGGAGCACTGATTTGAAACCTTCTACTTGAAAGTGTTCAATTGTGTGCACACAGATGTGCAAAAGAATCTTTTGACATTCCTCGAAGATATCCAACTTTTGGTTCTCACTCAGTATCAATTCTAGGACTGCATGTGTGTTTGTTGAGTACTGACTTGAGTTCTTATAAAATGTTTTTAAGTAAAAAAATTTAAGCAAGCGCACCAGTTGTAGATGTTTACTATTAAAACTTTCTTTGTAGGTAATTGCACTTAAGAATGAACATTGAAGACAAGCTGGGAGGATTATTTCTTAAATGTGGTGGCATAGACCAGATGCAGTCATCCAGGGCTATGGTAGGGATGGGTGCAGTATCTGACCAGTCTGGAGTATCGAGAGAACGGCAAGAGGCAGTGCTTCAAGATCGGACTATGCCGCACCAAGAAATTCTTGCTACAGATGAAGTGTTACAGGAAAGTGAACTTCGACAGCAAGAGATGATTTCACATGATGAACTCATGGTCCATGAGGAGACGGTAAAAAATGATGATGAAATGGATGCACAAGATAGACTTCCTCAAGGGCTGCAGTATGCTGTTAATGTCCCTGTAAGCAATTTCTTTGTGAAATATTGGAGAGATTACTAGGAAGCTTGATCTGGTAGTCTAATCCTACTCTGGCAAGAATCTATTAATTACTTGTTTGAATTTTGATTATCAAAATATTTATGTCATTTGCCTCTGGCTGTGGATAAATTTTTGCCAATTAAGTATAATCTTTAAGTATGTGTTTTATAAATATTTTATAAGCAGGCTGTTACCATAGAACTAAAGTGTTAAAATGTGCTCCTTCAAGGATATTTAATGTTCAGGGGTGCCTACAAACTGGAATAAGTAGCATTATTAGAAGGTGCATACTGTTTATGCTGTTCATAGTACTGTTTAGTTGCTTTTGCTATAGGAAGCATCTTGTATGTTTTTAAGGTATGTGGACGCTTAGCAATTGCATTCACACTGCAGGTTGGACTGTGACACTTCATACATGACCATAAATGTGCCCCTCCACGGTATCTCATAGAAGGCATACCTTGGCTTTCCCAGAGAGCATAGAGATGACTTCCTTCTGAAAACAGAGCATCTGTCTGTAAGGCAGCACATCATCACTGTTACCCTACAAACATAAAGGACAATCAGCAGGACTATAAAAGTAGATAGCCTTACACACGAAGAATAATCTTCAGAAACACAGCACTGTTAAAACACTACTCTGTTAGCTGTAGATCAGGTGGCTCAGGTGTTAGAAAAATGTAAGAGTATCATGGTCTTCATTAAAGTTCACATTAGATTGAGATTTTTAAATTTTTTTTTTTCAAAAACTTCATTAGAACTGGTCTTTTTTTTTCTTAAAAATATTTCTGTCTTAAATATATAATAAACTATTCCGTTAAATCTTACATTGACAACAGCATGGACTAAAGTAAAATAGGTATGAAAAACTGAGTGGTTTTACAGATGGAAGTGATTTTAACATATGAACTGATCTCAAAATCACCACAGGTCAGGAAAAAAGACCTTGGGAGATGAATGAAAGGATACATCAAAATGTTACTGAGGAAATTAACTGTGCCCTTTTTATTTAAGATACATATTAATTCTTTCACTTAAATTTCTGAAAGAGTGAAGCCAGAAGATAATGCCCTTAGGAAAAGGTTTTCTGTTTCAGCAGTTTGTCATCTTCTAAAATTGAAAAATTGCTTTTCTGTAGTGAGAACCTTACCTGAAACTGGCACTTGGTATCTTAACAGATCAGTGTAAAGCAAGAAATTACCTTTACTGATGCATCTGAACAACAGAAACGAGACAAAAAACAAATACGAGAGCCAGTAGATTTGCAGAAAAAGAAGAAAAGAAAACAGCGTTCACCAGCAAAAGTAAGACATTGATTTGGCAAAACCAAGATTAAAAGGACCTGAAGATTTGGTTGACTATGACTAATTTCATTAGCATTTGAACTAGTTAGGCTGGAAATTGTTTGTTTGCTCAGTAAAGATGCAGTTCTGAAGTTCACCAGAGACCCAAAACAAAACTGATATAACAGTGTTTTTCTTTGAACTCCTTTTAGCAACATGAACTCTTGACATATTTTAACATCTGTCTCTCCAGGCAGTTCTCTCTCCAAATATTTTTTTTAAATTATGAGTCAGTAGCTTTGTAGACCATTTATAAATTGTTACTCTGTATCTATCTAATAATAGTTGTGCTTTTCTGTGAGCCTGATAATTTTATATGCTTCATGCATAGTAGTGAAAAGTTTTTAAAAAGAAAACTAAAATTGTAGTTTTGAAAATTCTAAAAAGCTTACTAATATATATAAAATAATTTACTGGTAGGGAAAATTCCTGTGGTCATAATCATCTTCATATATGTATTTATTTATATCAAAAGGTTCTTACCCTAGCTGCTGGTTTGTTACTTAAAAATTTGTTTTGTAGATCCATTCATGAGGACTATGTATCCCTGTATGTCTGAAAACAATTTTCTTCTGTTGAGAAGCACTTCAGATAAAAGCAGAATCATTTCACCTCATGAGGTAGCAGTGTTATATCTTCTAGTAATTCCCCAAATCAGTAATAATCTTCAGACTTAAAATAGAACATATGCAGGCTGCTCTGATAGAAGTAAATCAGTTATGTGTTATCACACAGCAGCATTAATATAAGCCTACTCAGAAATCAACCCAGACTGTTTGTACATTAAAGGAAAACTCACCATAATACAAAGAAAATCTCCCAAACCTCGTTTTTGTTGCTCTGGGAGCAGGACCTTCCAGTCCTCCTCAAAGCACTGTCAAATAAGGTTGCACCTGTAGTATTCTTGGAAAGCTGAGAAATTGCTTCAGATTGGGTGTGGAAGCAAGTTCCAAATGCTGTGCATTTTTTTCTCACTTCTCCCTTTGAGAGAAAAAGGAGATCTAGGTTGAGTACATCCAGAGATCACTTCCATGGAAACATGGCAAGGTAGAAGAGGCGTGTGCCCCTCTTTCTACAGACATGTACTTGCATGCTTCCTTTTTATCTCCCAGTCTGCCAGGATTAGTCTTTTGAGATGACAAAAGATTGAAAAATGATCAGGAGAATTGCTAAACAGGTTCTTTTTCAGTCTCTCTTCCCCTTTTTCAGACCTGTCAGAGTAGAAAGGCAGAATAGAAAAAAGCTGAAGGACTGACCTAGGTGAGAACCTACTGCAGTTTCAGTATTTCCAGAGTAGTGGGGTTGGTTTTCCATCCCAGCAAGCAGCTGGAACTCTGACAAATGGAAGTCAGTTAACATTCTGAAAAATTCTGTTTTCTATCAATGCAATAGTGAGGTAACAAAGAAGCCATTAGGTGTCATGACTCCTGTCTCCTGTCCCCTCTTCCATGCGCACACACACACGTGCACACATGGACACACACGCACGCGCACACACACACATGCACAAGCTCTTTTGTTGCTTTGGTTAGGGAAGCTGCTCTGACAAAGTTAACTCTCATCATTTAAGAGGTGGTACAAGGAGTAGGTTAAGTAGAAGAGCCCAGGTTTAAGATATCCATGAAGTTAAGTGTATTTTCTGCACAATTATTTTAAAATTTCAATATAATATATGAAAAGCCTTTCATAACATGTATTTAAATTTGTTTTAAAGACGCAGTCGGCTTCATCAGCTGGATAATGTTACAGAACAGAGTCTTTACAATTGTCTCTGTCTGTGACTGGAGCTGTAACACACCAGTCTTACAAACGTATGAATGTGCTTGTCCTTCAGAGTGAATGCACAAGAATTTGTTAGTCTGAGACTTTCACTCTTGTTTTGACACAGGAGAATTAAAAATTAAGCAGATCCTACAGTATTTGCTGCTATTTCAGAGATACTGTTTCAATTATTGACTCTCTCTTTCTCATCACTGTCATTATCATAAAACCTAAAACGCTGTAGCTAATCAAACTGCAGATGTGCTTTCCCAGCATACTTCTGTGTTTTTTAATAACAAGGGACTAAACTGTATTATTTAAGGTTCCTTAAGCTCTTCTTTATAGTTGTGTTTGCAGTTAAGCAAGATTTTATAAACGTAATTTGTTTACTGATTTTCTTATTCTCTTGCCAGAGATAGTAGAGATTTTGGGTTTTGGTTTAGTTTTCTATTTTTATTCTTTTTGACAAATTAGAGAAAACCTGTGATTAGCTTTATTGAATAAAGTAGATGTGGTGCATTTTTTTAAATTTAAGTTTTTTTAACTTTATATGAAAATAGTGGCTTTGTTTGACAGCAAAGCAATTGAGTGTGGCAAGTTGAAGTCATCAAGGAGATGCTTTAATATGTATGTTAAGTGAGGAATACTTTATTGAGTGAAAAACCTGGAAGGGGAGAAGAATGATACTATTTTCTTGGTTGTTCGGCTTTGGGATTTTGGTTTTTAAAATATAATTTTACTTTTGAGACTACTGGTTTTATATAGATGTAGATAATATCTTAACCAGACTATTCTGGTTAAGCTTTAATGACTTTTAGCAAACATTTAGAGTTGTGATTTGAAAAAAAGAATATAACTTTTCACTTTTTCTTTAAAATACGATTGTCCATGGTTTAGTGCCCAGGAGTGGTTTGATTACTTTGCATCCTTTCCAACAGACGGACAAAATAAACAGTGGCATATAAAGTGACTCAGCTGTGCCTAGGGAAGCTCTAAGCTGATTTTCCGTGAGCTGCTTTTGTCTCCATCCTGTTGAAATATCTCTTAATGCACAACGAGACACAAGTTGGATTGGACTGCAATTGGAAATGTGTATTAGAAGCTTAACGCATAGTTTTGTAGAAATTAGCATTGTTTTACCTGAAATATTTACATTTTCTGCATCAAAAAATTAATGTTTTTTTTTTTGTAGTTAATAAGACATCTTTAGAGGGTAGTGTGAGAACAAATTTTACTCTTTTTAAAATAGATCCTTACAATAAATGAGGATGGATCACTTGGTCTGAAAACCCACAAATCTCATGTTTGTGAGCATTGCAATGCTGCCTTTAGAACCAACTACCATTTACAGAGACATGTCTTCATTCATACAGGTACTGCTTGACTTCAAATTTGTCTTTTCTACTATATAAAGAGTTGTTTACTTATGTTAAAAATGTTTTCAGCTCTATGCGAATTTCAGTTTGAAGAGTGTAGCTAACTTGGCATCTAAGCTTAGAGATTCCATGCACCAAAGTGTCAAAAGAATATCAGAAAAAAAATCAACATATATTTAATAAACTGAAGAGCTAATTGTTTACAAGGTTTCTTTTCTTTCTTTATCAGAAAGTAATGGGTTGACTTGTAGCCTAAGTGCCAAAAATTGACCCCTTTGTAAAATGTGCTGCAGCTGCTTATTTGCCTGATGAGGTATCTCTGTGTTTGGAGAAGTGAAAAAGGTACTTACTGTTATAATAGCTTGCCAGTATCCTGAATGCAGTCTGTGCCAGCATCCTGATTGATCTTGCCCATGAGGAAATTACAGCCATTCCAGATCACTCTTCCGTGCTAGTCTTAATGTGATTCTCAGGCTCATGGAGAGAACTCTGCAGTTCATATACGTAGTAAGGCAAATGTTTTTTGGTATCAGGGTATTTTTGGAATTCGCTCAGATGCTGGTGTTTTTAATAGACATTTTAATATTCCTCGAAAATAGTTATCAGAAACAACAGTGTGTAGTTATTAACTTATGGATGTGGAATTATATTGTTCAAGGTGAAAAACCATTTCAGTGCAGTCAGTGCGACATGCGTTTCATACAGAAGTACCTGCTACAGAGGCATGAGAAGATTCATACTGGTGAGTATAGTGCCTTGAGTATCTTTACTGGCGTGCTTAAAAACTGTTTCCCAACTCAGGCAAGGTTTCTGGTAATAAATATGCAGCCAAAAACCCTGTCGTAGTTTGTTTTAATTTAACACATGTTACAAAGTTATAAAGCTTTTAAAAAGAAATTAGTTTTGTGCTTTCAACTTGTTCCACTTTCCTTTGGCTGTAAAATGAGAGTGAAGTCCAGTAAGCAGATCTGAAAGTAGTTTTCTATAAATAACCCCAGAGCAGCAAATCCTGAAGTTTGTGCATTCATGAAAGTCAAAGTTTGTTAAGCAGTTCTGTCTTTTGTTGTATCAAGTTAATTCAGACAAGGGGGACTTCCAAATTACATTTCCATAGATTTATTTGTTTGTTTGTCTGTTTGTTTGTATTTGAATTTGATGGAAAAGTGCCAGGACTAAAATGGCCAAAATGCCTAACCCCAAAGGTATTAGTATCAGCTTTTCTTTTCACTTTTTTCTTCTTTTAGGTTTAATTCAGAACTGTTCTGAAAAGAAGAGTCTTAGTTTAAAAATATGCAGTATAGGTCAAATAAGGCCTGAAGCTTTAAGCTAAAGAGAGTTAAAGTTTATATATGTTTATTTTTTATCTTGTTGCACCACATAGAATCACATTCTTTAACAGGTTTGGTTTCATTGGGTTTTTGGCATTTTGGTGCATGGCCTTTCAATCCCTCTTTAAATATTTTGTAATATGGTCCCTTTTGGACTAGATGCCAATTTCTCAGCCTCTTTTTCAGAAAAGCAGAGCTGGTGAATGTGCACAGTGTTTCTTGGCTGTAGCATTTAAATGGATATGAAAGCTACTAACACGCAGTGCAGTGTGTGCATGTGTAAGGGTTGAGAGGGAGAAAAAACTCTGCAAAATGAATTTTCAGAGCAGTGTACAGGGAGTTACATGCACAAATGCCCTGTTGTTCATGGGATTTTTGTATCCTAGGTTGCCATGAGTCCAGACTAAGTAGGTTTCCTTCAGCCAGTCAGCCACAGAAGAGTCTTCCATTCTTCTGTCCAGTGTCTTTGTTCTGCTCCTAGTCTTTCCTCTGGCTCTGAATTGGTGAACCATGCTGCCTCCACTTTGTGTAGATACTTATTCTTGAAAAGAATGCTCATTCAGTCTCTTCCATCTATCTGCCCTCCAGCTCCCCCCAAAAAGACAAAAATTTAAGTGCAGTCTTCACATTTTTAGAAGCTTTTTCTTTTCTCTCTTTTTTTTTTTTTTCCAAATGAGGATTATTCCCTGTACGTGGCTTTGAAAATGAGAGTCTGGGCAATCTAGTTAATTAACACTTGACTGCAAATATTTTATTAATTGATTTAATTATCTTTTAAATTTTAGCTTCTAGCTTTAAAGAGAAATCTGTGTTGATTGTAAGCTTTGAGGGAGGGGGCTGGATGTGGTGGGATTGTAGGTTTTTATGCCAGCTCCTACATATGCTAGTCTTTGTTTAGCAGAGAAAAAGGTACCATTTAACTAATGAACCATAATGTTATCTGACTTTTTTTAGATAACTGTGTTTTCTCCTTTCCTCAGCATCCTGAAGTATAGTTTGGTTGTTTCTCAGAAAATAGAAGATGGTGCTTGTGTTTAAATCGTTGAATCATGGATGTTTTCCTAGGTGGCAGCTAGTAATGATTAGGAGAAAACACATAAAACCCAGCTTCCAGGAGTGGCAATTTTTTTTCCTGAAGGCTGTTTAGTTAACAAGAATTTAACTAGTGTTTAATTTTTGGCTTCACCCAGTTATAGCATAGCTAATTGGCACTCTGCATACCTGTCTGTGCTCTCACCTCTATATGACAGTGTTCACTACTGGCCCTTAGCTGATTGTGTAGTCAGTCAGCTCTGTTGTTCAGGGCTGCATAACAGAATAAACTGAATTTTCAACTTGCTTCTCTAATGAGAAGATGAACAGTGGGTTGTGTTTTACTTTGATGGAAGTAAAGATCTGTTTGTATTATTCATACCCTTTTAAAAAATGTTTCTTAACTTTATTCAATATTTTTTTATTTTTCATTTTAATCTCCGTGAATGACCACTTTTAACGCCAGCTTTTGGACAGTGTTCAAAATGCTGATGTGGAACAGGAAATCTTTTACTCTTTTAGAAGATTTTTGTCAAATTTTCCAGTTTATTTTAAACCAATGAAAGAGACTAGTAACAGGTAGAAGCCCCATTTTATGCCTGTAACAGGCCCTCAATTTACAGGTGCCCCAGCTATTTCCAGTCTGATTTGACTTTAGTTCTCTGAACCACTCCTTCAAAGCAAATGTTGTGAGGCAGTTAGGAAGCAATCAATGAACAGCCTTATTCTGTGTAAATAATTAAACAGTTGCATCTAAAAGCAGACATTGCATTAATACAAAATTTGCTTATAATTGTGTGTAGAGGAGGGCAGCAGTGTTGGAACCCTGCTGCTAAACTTGTCCCTAATGATACAGAAAATTGCTATTTTAGTTGTAAGACAGGGAAGAGTCACTGGTATGCAAATATTTTCAGTTTACAAGGTTGGAGAAGATGCTGAATGTTTTGGTTTTTTTTTTTTTCAAATATGTCTGCTTACTTTTTGCTTAGAGATGTTTCTGTATACCTTATCTGCTCATACGTTCATGTGTCCTAATTGTGTAAGCCACCCTACTTTCCATTTTAAACACAAAAAGTAAGATTATATTAAAAAAAATATGACACTATTGGGGCTAACAATTCAAGTGCCTTCTTATTCAGTCATGATGTTTTTTTTATAGCCTTCTTTGGTATTTTATAATTTGTTTTTTGTTTGTTTAGACTTTAAAATGCCTGGATTTATAATTGTTACAGCCTTCATACATATAATATTTGTACTACACTGGATGAGTAGTTCTATTGCTTGGTTTTAATAGATTGCAAACATAGACATAACACATGGGCTGTTTTCATAAATAATGCATTAATTGTTGTATTGTATTTTTAAATTTTGAGGGTTTTTTATACATCTGATTCTTTCCTACTCACCAAGACATTTCAGAAATATGTGTCCTGGATTCTCCCTGCATTATCAAAAGGCTGTTATTAAAGGTCCCCTCCATTTGCAATAGCTCCTGTTTGAAAAGTACAACAAAATTGCAGAAGGCATCTGAAGTTTCGAGCTTCTGCTAGGATGAAATTATTATTGGAAGCCTATCTTCATATTAATTTTTAATCTTTTTCTAAAATTATCTTCCATATGAAGATTAAAGCCTAAATTAAATATGGTGTCAGTTTCACAAAGGTTTTCTTAATCTCACTTTCAGAGTGTTCTGGAATTCTGCTGAAAAATATTATTTTCTGTACTGCGCTGAGTTAACTCCAGGGCAGTGTCCCCAAATTTTTCTCCTTGTTAAGGCATAGCCAGCAGAGCATTTTTATGTGCCCTGAAAGTCTCCAAAATAGCTGGTGATTGTAATCCACATAAAAACCACAGACCCCTTTTTGGCTCTGTTCAAGCCTAGAAATGGGAATAGGTAGCTGCAGAGTCTTCTGCCAGCAAATAGTCAGCTTGAGTAGGAAAATGTTAAGGAACTCTGTGTGCATTCACTTACAGAGATGAGTGTAAGGCTGCAGGTAAGTGTGTTAATGAAGTGTTCTGCATTTCCTGGGGTTGCAGGATGGCTCCTTAGAGGGCTGTTCAAGGCCAGAACAGCACTCAGCTCTCTTGCTTTAAGGCTCAGGATAGTTTTCAACTCAAACAGCCATGCCATTCTCTAAAATAAATCTAAGGTAGCATGAAAGCGAGCTCTGAAATGATGTAAGGAGAGTTGTTTGAAGGGACAATTGAAAAAAAACACAGAATAGTGGAGCAAAGGGAAAGAAAACAGTAAGTAGCAAGGACTAAGTAGTAGTTTTCAGGACTGGAAGAGTTCTCATATATGAAACAAGAACAATGAGGTCTAATGTCCTGCCTCAGCATCCTGGAAATGGAAGTCAAGGATTGGAATTTTATTCAGAAAGTCTGAACAGGCTTGTTGGGAGTAAGGCGCTGTAATTTGCAGGGTGCCTAGCAAATAAAGAGAACATGAAGAATGAACCTGGAGTTTAAAAGTGAAGAAATAGGCCAGAGAGGAGGATTTGCTTATAGGTAGGATGAGAGAGGATTGTATGATAGGTGTTACAACTTACAAGGGATGTTGAAAAAAGTGCAAAATCTTATGATGCTTATTAATAAGCAAGAAATGGTAAAGTTCTCTAAGTCAAGTGAAAGAAGAGATATAGAATGCTGGAGTTGTGAGCCTGCAGAAAAAGAACTGATGGAAGCTGAGAGATCTGAGGAGAGGAGATAATTTGATTTAGGAGAGAATAAATTGGCATAATTTCATCCAAGAAAAGGATTGGCTGAGAAGCCACATGGAGAGGTAAGAATTAATAATTTGAGATAGGACATAGGCTTACAAAGAGAGAGATTTAGAAATTGCTTGGAATTAAGAAAGTTGAAACTCTGGCCGTTAATGATCTTACTAGGAGCACAGGTATGGGTGATACAGATATTTTCCATTCTAGTTTCTATAAATACAGTACACCAGGTACTGTATTCCCATTTGTAGAAGGATGTGGATAAATTTCTCTATTCTAAATAGGAAATAAAAACTGTCAACATTTTAAATAAAAAATCTATTCATTTAAAGTTTTAAACTTTAACAACTAATTGGTAATTGAAAAGTTCATTATATAATTAGTAAGAATAAAATTACCTCAGAAAATAGCAATAGTCTGCATATTTCTGGAAACAAGACATAAATGGTTCATATCCCAAAAATCAGTGCAGTGCAGTACCCAGAGCAAAGAGGGTCCTGACAGATGCTGCCAAGACTGTCCCTGACCTCTATGTCAGTCCAAAAGATTTCATAGTAAGTACTAAGAGGAGAGATCATTGTTGTTCAGAGTGAGTTCTAGTAAATAGTGAACTTCTATAAAAGCAAAACTAACTTTTCAATGCATTTGAAATTTTTAGGTTTTGTCAGAGAAACCTAGAAGAAAAATCAGAGGGAAGATGTAAGGCAAAAGTTAAATAAAAATAGGTACTCCCTGCTCAGAAAAGATTGTTACAGAGTTTCTTTGTGAGGAAAAATAAGGGGGAGAACTGAAGATGGATTCAGGGCAGTGCATATTGTCTGAATGAGAATTTTCTGAAAATAAAGAAGAAACTCAGAAACCAAAACAAGCTAACAAAACAATCAAAATGAGAAACCTGTAAGTTTGTAAATGCTGATTCTACAGAGGTTTCTTGGGTTTTGACTTAATTTAAAAAATATTTTAAAATTAGTTCTTAAAAAATAAATAAATTTGGGTTTCAACCAAAATAGTAGGACGTTTTCAGAGAGGTTCTCTCAATTCCACATGCAAATAAGGGAAAAATATGGAAAAATAGAAAGCACCCTCCAACATGTTATATACAAAGTTTGGAAATGCATTAATTCTCTCCTAGTAGGGATGGGTTTGAGTTAATGAGTTGGTGAGAGGATTGAGGTATTTTTATACAGTTGTCTGCCCTAAAAAATGCATACTGTAGCAACAATTCAGGAAGACCATCTTTGCAGTTCTTAATTTGTTAGGTGTAAGACATACCTGCACCTGCATTAGAAAGAGGAATAAGGGTTTAGTTTTAAAGGTGGGGGTTTTTTTTAGCATAAAAGCTTGAAGTAATTTGAGGCATCAGCAACTGAGTATTGAAAAAATAGTGATGTAAGCAAGTCCTGTGTTGTTTTTCAATAGCAATAGACTAAATCCTCTTACTGCATCTAATAGAGAATGTAATATTTGATCTGGTAATTTTGTGGAAAAAATGCTGATTTATTCTTTTAGATTAATATTGCTATGTGGTTTTTATCAGGTGAAAAGCCATTTCGTTGTGATGAATGTGGTATGAGGTTTATTCAGAAGTATCACATGGAAAGGCACAAAAGAACTCACAGTGGAGAGAAGCCTTACCAGTGTGAATATTGTTTGCAGGTAAGATGACTTAGTGAAGTCTTCCATGATTGAAAGCCAAAACACCAGTCAGTTCCCCAGTATTGCAGATGGGGCTTTCTCCATTTTATACAAATAAATGTATTATGAATGTTTTTTCTGTCAAGATGGGCTATCTTGGTGCACAGGTGGAGCAGAGTCACAGCTAGCTGTACTTGATTTTATTGACTGTATACTCTTGTTTGACACTTCATTAGAAATTGGTAAAGTGGGTGAATCATCAAGTAAATTTGTTAAAATGAAAGGTTTCTTTTCTTTCTGCTAGCATGTTTATTTTTGAATAATAATAATAATAATAATAATAATAATAATAATAATCACCACCATAATCTTTTCCAGTATTTCTCCAGGACTGATCGTGTGCTGAAACACAAACGTATGTGCCATGAGAACCGTGAGAAGAAACCCAACAGAAGTGCCACCAAAGTTGGCTTTTTGCCATCGGAGGAAGATTCTGGTTTCTCTACACCTCTGAAAGACAGCTCCTTGCCAAAGAAGAAAAGGCAGAAAACAGAGAAAACAAAATCTGGGGATAAAGAAAGTACGGATAAATCAGAACACAAGAAGGACAAAAATGACTATTTGCCTTTGTACTCTTCTAGTACTAAAGTAAAAGACGAATATATGGTAGCGGAATATGCTGTTGAGATGCCGCATTCCTCCGTCGGTGGATCGCACTTAGAGGAAGCAAATTCTGGAGAAATACACCCACCGAAGCTGGTTCTCAAAAAGGTCAACAAGAGGAGTCTAAAGCCACCACTTGAGCAAAGTCAGACCATTTCACCTTTATCTACATATGAAGACAGCAAGGTTTCAAAGTATGCCTTCGATCTTGTGGATAAGCAAAGTTTACTGGACTCTGAAGGTAATGCTGACATTGATCAAGTCGACACATTACAGGAAGGGCCCAGTAAACCTGTACACAGCAGCACTAATTATGATGATGCAATGCAGTTTTTAAAGAAAAAGAGGTATCTGCAAGCAGCTAGTAACAACAGTCGAGAATATGCCTTGAATGTAAGTACCATAGCATCTCAACCTTCAGTAACGCAGGCAGCTGTGGCCAGTGTCATTGATGAAACTGCTACAGCCTCAATACTAGACACACAGGCACTGAATGTTGAAATTAAAGGTAACCATGACAAAAATGTCATTCCAGATGAGGTACTGCAAACTCTGTTAGATCATTATTCACACAAGGCTAATGGACAGCATGAGATCTCTTTCAGCGTGGCCGACACGGAAGTGACCTCCAGTATATCCATCAATTCTGCTGAAGTATCTGAGGTGACCCCATCTGAGACGGTTGGAACAAGCTCTCAAGCTTCCTCATCAGATAAAGCTAGTATGTTACAAGAATATTCAAAGTTTTTACAACAAGCTTTGGACAGAACTAGCCAAAATGATGCCTATTTGAACAACCCGAGCCTTAATTTTGTGACTGATAACCAGACACTTACAACCCAGCCAGCATTTCCTTCCATGGAGAAGGTCTACACATCTATACCCGTCAATAGCTTTCGGTCGGGAATGAACTCTCCGTTAAGAACAACTCCAGACAAGTCTCACTTTGGACTAATGGTTGGTGATTCTCAGCACCCTTTTCCCTTTTCAGGTGATGAGGCAAATCATTCTTCTTCCTCCTCTACACAGGACTTCTTGGATCAAGTAACTTCTCAGAAGAAAGCAGAGGCACAGTCTGTTCATCAAGCATATCAAATTAGCTCCTTTGAGCAGCCCTTTAGAGCTCAGTACCATGGGGCAAGAGCTGGAATATCCTCTCAGTTTAGCACTGCCAATGGACAGGTGAACCTTCGGGGACCAGGGACAAGTGCTGATTTCCCAGAATTTCCCTTGGTGAATGTAAATGATAGCAGAGCTGGGATGACTTCTTCACCTGATGCCACAACGGGCCAGACTTTTGGTTAAGAAATCTTTGTAAATAATACTGGCACTTTAGAACACATTTGTCAAAAGGGGGTTGCTCTGTATAAGATGGAGTTCTGTACAGCTTTTAAGAGCGCTATGTTAAAACAAAAGTAAGCTGATATTAGCAAGACCAATAACTGCTTCTTTTTTTTCTTTTTTTTTCTTTTAAAAAAAAAAAATTTCGTTAGCCATCAGTCATTGAACTGCCTGATGTTGGTGCCTCTACCAAAGGCAGTTTATTGTTCACTTGTTTGAATCCAGACAATATTTTACCTTCTATGAAATTTTAAAATAAACAAAATCCCCAGGTAAGACTTTCCCCCATGGTTGTTTCCTTGCTGATTTTCTTGTATGCTTTGGGAGGACAGTTTTTTGTCTGATACTATTCACATTGTCATTTCTAAGCTTGTCAGCGTAGTTGTTGCTCTTCAGCAGGGAATCAATGTGTTCTAAACACACAGAATAAACAAGTAAGTTTCAGAAGTCAAACAAATACGGCTTTAAAAGAAAGCATTTTCTAGAAAAATCTTCAGTCTCTCTCAAAAATAATTTTAGACCATGTGCCCTTTATTTCTGCTTTGCATTACCTTGAGTTGTGTTTGGAGGGAAAGAAAGTGAATTCTGATAGACTAACTCTACTATTTAAAAGTCTAATTAATTTAAAATACTTTAAACACTTTTTAAAGCAAAATGCCTAACTCCTAAAGCCTTTACTTCATTCCCGAAGTAATGTGTATTTCTTTGTACAGCTGAATCTAGATGTAACTTTTTAATGACTTTTTCATATGCAGAAACCAAGATTTTGAAGTTTTAGTTAAAATACTCTGTAGATGACATTCCCAATTGCAAAATGCTTACACAAAGAGTGTATTCCAAGATTTAAAAGCTTAATTGTACCTTACCCTTCATACTCATAACGATTAACATAGAGCACTTAGCCAACGTAGTAGTTTTTGATTTCTCAAAAAATAAAACCATTTTTAGATGTTTAGGTTTGATACAGTTGCATCATTTTCATCTCATACAGCAGCTCCAGTAATTCTTTTCCATGTACTTGAGATTGGGTATTTTTAGCTTCTGTAAAAACTGTTTTAATTCTCTGTCTAGAATTTTGACAGTTCCAATTATTAAATTTATTGAAGTATCCCTGAAAGCTGAAGAAGTGGGCATTCAAATTCCCTATTTTTTAGTGTTTGCTTAGTAAAAGTTTACTTTTTACCAACCCAAACTGGTGAATGATGCTAGTGAAACGGGATTTCTTTTTCCAGCCTAGGAGAGTGATCAGAAGTTTTCATTGCATTTCACAGTATAAATAAACTACAAAGTTTATCCCTGTACCATGAATATGTTTTTTTGAATAGTAATTTGTCTTGAAGTATACAGTATGGTACGATAAGTAGTTCTGTGTGCATTTTTAAGGTGGTAAGATTTGAGTAGCCTAACTATTGTGTAGTTTAAGTTAACAAGTTTCAGATTTTTGAACTGTATGTTCATTCTATTGCACCTTCCCTAAAGGGACACTGTCTGGTAGTTCAAGGCAGTTTAAGCCTCATGTAGGCTGATTAACCAGGGAAAAACACACACACACACATACACACACACATACACATATAGGTAGATGTGTATATGGTGGTTTTTAAAATAGGATTTCATCCAGGTTTTTACAGCACTGTTGCTAGCTGGTGTCTCTCAGACAAAGCCATCAGGTAGGAGAAAAGGCTATATCTCAAGGGGCTAAAATATATCCTGTCTTTTAAGAACTTGAGCAGGACCTAGAACAGTTCCCACCTCTTACCAAAGCAGTAGCAATATTTTTCTGAATTTTCGTTACCAGGAAACTGATCCCACTTTGTCTTTTCCCTTATGGGGGCACTACTACAGCACTAACTTCACTTGGTACAGTTGAGGGAGAAAGAGCATTTATTATCCATAGCCTGCTTCTTCTATTGGCAAGAATACAGTTTATATAAACTAATTTCTTAATACTTTCGTATAAAAAAGCAGGCTCTTTTGTTTTGTTGACCCTGTGTGTAATACAGTAAGGCATTTCAGCATGCTATGACTTACCAGTAATTTTGTCTGAATATTTGGCCATGACTTGAAAAGAGTGGGCATCAAGGGAGAAAAGTAAATTCCTTATGGATTATTAACGTTACATGTAAAGAAATTTCTTTGAAAGAATATTTTTAAACTGATTTGTAGTCTCTCTGGTTTTCTTCCTTTATGGTCAGTTTGGTTTTTTGACTTTCTATTGTGTGTTGCACAGAAATAACATAAAGGGTCTCTAGGTCCCAGGAAACCACCTCTTGTAAGGCATACTTTGTTTTCAGTGTTCATTTCCATGACATCCTAGCTTGTGGTGCCTGAATAATACTGTGTTGGCACTTTTGTTCCTGTGCCCTGATGTTGCAAGGAGATGGCAATTGTACTGTTTGTTAAATATAGCAAGGAACAAAAGGAAAAAAAAGGCTGGGTTATTACTGTGTTACTGCACTGCTGTGGGCCCTTAGGGAGGTAAGAGGAATGAAGCCTCCTTCTCCCTAGGGTGACTGACTCAGCTTTATTTAAAAAAAGTTGCTGCATTGACACTCTGGTGTGAGAATGTGATTGAGGAGCCGGAGGGAGTGGCTCTCCCATGCCATTGTCACACTCGGGAATCACTCCGAGAGTGGGTGAGGGAGCAGGCTGCTGTACGGACTGAAGGAACTTGCTCTCCCTGTAGCCAAACGGGGATCACCAGGGGAACTGCTATTCCTTACATCACAGCTCATTCCCTGGCCTGCTGCTGAGCCGTTCCAGCTGCACTCTGTGCCTTAGGACAGGCTGTGAAGTCCCGTCTAAGCCACAGGGACCGTTCTTGTGGGGTTCTTCCACGTGTACAATTAAAGCAGGGGAGTGAGTAGCTGATCTGCTGATGCTTGAAGCTTTCTGCACTGGAGGAGTTAGCCGAATGTACTGCTGTGATTTCCTGAGTACATCCCCTTTTATCCTGGAATAAGTGTTTCTGTAGTTCCAGGAGGTTTAGCTCTGTGAAAAGCTCTTGCTTGTTTAGTAATGGCATTATTTAATAAGTTTTTCACTGCTCATGTTTTGCTGCTTTTAATCTGCTGCAGATGAACACTCTTCATGTTGATCTGGTCATTTTTGTTAGTTTTCTGTGTGTGTGTGGAAAAAAGCAGCTTTGGTTCCCTGTTCTTTCCTTGTGCTGTCAGTATAAGGCTGGGGTGAGCGTGGAGATTCCCTGAGCTAACAGCAGGCATTCTTACCAAAAGATCATGTGAGCACCAGATATGTGTGTGTGTGAGGTGGAATTTTTGGGGATATCTGCTAGGGATAGCGCAATGATAATATTAAAAAGAGGAAATTGATGACATTTATTACCAAGCTCTCTCTCTCTCTCTACATATATATATACACACACATGCACTTATTAATAGGCCATATTTTGGTCCTAAATTACTTGACAGTGTCCCTTTTAGCATGAATCTTTTGATATGTTTTACCATTAATATAACAGACAATGAAGGAATCAGCTTGTAATGGTATACTAATAGGCATTTACATTTTCTTAATTTGATTTGAGAATGAATTAATCATAAATGACAAGTTTTGGGGAGAAGGATTAACCATGTGTATTACTGTATGTTGGTTTACGAATAACAACATAAACAATTTAAATTGGATGATAAAAGAACCATGTTTATGATCTTGTGTCTCCTAGTGTTGTCTTTAGGAAAATTGTGTTTCAAGAAAAAAATAGGACAAGAAAGTATTCATGTGAAATAACACTTGTATTTTTTTTATATTGTACTTGTTGGTTTTTTTGGATGATGGGAACTTTTCATTGTTAATTGAGAAGTACAGTAAAATCTTGCTAATTCGCTGACCTCTAAACAGAGCATCTGACAGGTTTCTACATCCCTCATGGTCCTTTCCCACCTCTCTGCAATGGTTTAAAAAGTACTGTAGCAAGGTCTCACACAATAATACTGTACTACTTCACCCAAGTATACTACAGCATCTCTTTTAGTATACTAGGAGGTAGAAGGAGTATTGAAAACTAAAACTGCAGTTGTCAAAATAAATTAACAAAGTACATTTTGTGATGTGACATCCTTGCTTTTGTTGCCTGCTTCTTCACTATTTTCAAAATTGTAATTTGTAAAGGGTTTCTAAGGCACTGCTGCGAATTATTGGGGTTCTACTGTAACTTTTGGAGTTTATTCTGAAGTATTCGTGTTCTCCTATGAAAACTTTCCACCTGAACAGATACGTTATATTCCATGCTTGATCGGGATATTTTTATAGTATTTGTATCGTATGTAGTAACTATTTGAAATGAACCAGAATATTTGGATGAATTCACTCTGAATTTTGCAGCATTGGATTACATTATGTATCTATATTTGCTAACTAAATTTTCTTGGCTTTGAGAGCTTTGATTTTCATTCTTTGTTTGCTTGTTTTGATGCCATTACAAATTGCAGGGAAAATCCTAATACTCCTGGGAATCCGTTTGGAAATGTTAACAGGCAGAAATATGGTTATGCAGTCGGTACCAGTACACATGTGAACTTCCAAATTACATGGTTGGTACTGAAGCAAATGAATAATTTTACAGTTTCCTAGAGTTAAATGTTTTACTAAAATAAAGCCTTGTAACTTTGAAAGTTCATTGGACTTAGGGTAATGCATGTTTATGTTAGGCATGTAATGCATTTAGCTGAAACTCACTTTGCAAAGGACAAGCACTAAGAAAGTATTACTGCTAATGAAAAGACATGTCTTTAATTTGAAATTTTAACTTCTGTTCAAGTTCAATTTGCTTTGTGTCAGGGAAATAAATTTAGAGTCGCTTTTACTCTACTCAACATACAAAACCTTCTGTTTCCTTTTTAAAATTACATCTTTTGGTAGGAAACACAATCTGAGGCAAGCAAACATTTCTAAGACTTGTTTCTTGCTTTCCTTAATCCAATGGATGGACAGGTAATATTGTGTAAACAACATTATTTTATTTTTTTATGCAATATCATGCTGTAAATATGATTTATCAAATAAGGATGTACCTATGAATGAATCTTTGATTCTGCACAGCTAGAGTTTATATATAAATATAAATGTGTCTTGACAATCAAGGACTTATGTCAGTCTTCCTTTATGATGTTTCTTATTGTTATGCATTCCATTTGTTCGACTTGAGTATTTGTATTGTCTGTAAAGTATGTAATGTTTTTATAGCTGGTTTAAAAACAAACAGAAAAGCCTGTAAATATGAACTGATCACAGTACTGCTCTGTTAGAAGGCATATGATGATGTACTGTTTGTAAGCAATAATACATGACAGTGCTAACTTGACAAGTAGCATAAGGATAAGTTCCAAAAATACCTTTGGGAGTTGATAGCCTTGTTTGAGTTAATGAATATTCTTAATCATTTTTTTATAAATAAATTCAGATGTCCTCCTGCTGGAATAAATACCATTGTTTACAGAGCACAATTTCAGTCACAGAGAGGACAGTCTGTAGATCTGTGGCTCCATCCACTTTGAGTGAGAAATGAATGGCTTGGCTGGACTTCTGCGAGACGAGGAAGACTGCTGGGGTTGAATAGCTGTGTCTCTAAAGGATCAGAGATACTATTCTGCTTCTGTGCTGATTCCTGCCAGTTCCTCTACATAAATTTGGAGTCTTTAAATCCTGATATTGAACTGATGAGACTTGGGCCACCCATAGAAAGGAATAGTTCTCTTCTTATTTCATATGCAGATAAACAGTGAACTTTTGAATCACATCTTCCTTTGAGTTGCCTATTTTTCAAATTATGAGCTATGAGATGATGAGATGGGTTTACTCTGATAAACTAGATGTCAAACTTATAGTTTGAATTGAATAGGTATTAGACTGTACAGAGCAGCATATCAATTTGAACAGTCATCACTGCTTTAGAACCTCCCCCCCCAATTTATAAATGTATATTACCTACATTTTATAGAAAAAGAAATGTTTTTAAATGCTAGTCATTTATATAATATGTGCTTTGAAGGATTTGCTAGTCCACTTCTGTCACTTTTAGTACACTGGTATCTTTTATATGTAATGTATGCTTTTTATTATTATAATTATTATTATAATTATTATTATTGTAGACATTTCAGTAGGAGGAATTTTGCAACAGTATGAGGGGTTGAAATTTTCATTGTCAGAAATGAATTATACTGGACTTTGTCTGTGTAGTCTTGTCTTTCTTTAAATACTGTCTGGAAGGGAACTTGGTATTCAATAATGCAAGTGACTTCCTTTTATTTTGAAGGCATACTATATAGTGCTGAATTGGATCTGAAAATGTAATGGATTTGAAGACAGAGAAATTAGTACAAAATCTAGTGTACAGAAGAAATTGTCTTATGAAAAACCTGATGATATATATAGTGAAACACTGTTACAGTGAATTTCTGATATAGTGCTATTTTCCTGAAGTCCTTATGCCTTCTTTGTATTTCAGTTAATAAAAAATGATAATTTGTATAGATAAATTTAGGATAATAGGTTTATTTCAATCATTATACAGTATTTCTTTATCCTACAACATCTATTCCGTCCCTTTGTTATCAGACAAAAGACCATAGCCTGAATTCCATCAGTTGGAGTGTCTATATATAGGTGAGAGATGGTTTTATAGGAACCTGGAAAGTATGAATTTGCATATTCCTTATGTTTCTGACAGAAATCAGTATGTGAGTCTTTCATTATTCCTGTGAAATGAGGAATTTCCTGATACCAAGAAGAGAGTGGGAGTGTGTGTGTGTGTGTGTTTGTGTGTGTGTGTAGGTCCAGGGAGGATGTTTGGGTCTCAAGGCCAAAATGATAAAAGTATAAAAGGATTTAGTGTAGCTCAACACATGACTTACATTTAATATGTAAAAGAAACATTTAAATTTCATAACTCAAAAAAAGACAAAAATAGTTTTGCAGGGAACAAAACTATTTGGATAGCAGGCTTGACCAAATGAATTTTTTTTGGTTAAACTTGATATATTTTAAATTATTCTATTTCTGCCTTTATTTCTGCCCTAAAAGCAACTTAAAATATTTTGGGAGTTATTCTTCCTGTTCATTTGACTGTGAGTGTAATTTATATCATGGTTTACAAAATGTGGCATGAAGGATTGGATTGTTTTATCTGTATAATACAATGAAAGTTTGCTTTTTTTACATAATCATGGTGAATGGTATTGTATTCTTAGGACTGATTTATTCATTAAGTGACTTAATGAGTTTCATCACTTTTGACATTATTGTTTTCTTATGGTTAACTTAGTCTTTTGGGGTTTATAATACCCTTCTATGTATTGTGATACTAAGGGAAGTTATGTTTTTGCTTTATTTTTAATTAAACTAATAGTTTGATAATTTATATTTGCAAATGATGCATTTTAAATGTGGTCACTTGCTGTTTGAAAAATAAAAATATAGAATACTGTTTTATGAATAGACGTAGCAGTATTTTTCATGTTAGATAATTTCAAACAAAATCTGCTTTCTTAATGAGACAGATGAAGGCATGTAAAGATACTTATTGTTGTGCAAGAACTGAAGTGGATACTTTTCAACAATTAAATGAAATATTTAAATATTTGATTTGAAACACACAGAACTTATTTGGCTTTTCTTCTCCTTTGGATCTCATTGCCTCTATTGATTATAGAAAACAGAATATCTGACCTTAACTTTAATCCTATTTGTCTGAGAAGATGGCACTGAAACCACTTTAATAGAAACAGCTAGTGTTAGACCAGCTTTCCTTTTGTGATTTTTGTTTGCACTGGCATGAGTTTGTTCAGTGCCAGCAGCTCCTCATGTACATGAGAATCAGGACTTTGTTTTAATCTCAGTTGTAAGAAGGGCTAACTCGATTACTCAAGATTTCAAGCCTGCTGGATAACTGTATGCCATGTGTGCACTACAGCATTTTGTAGCACGTGTAGTGTATGGGGTATTTGTTACATAGATTTTTCCATTGTTAAAGTAAATATTTAAAAAAAATATTGAGGATTGCAGCATTTATGCACCTACAAAACCATAAATATGCCCTGTAGCATTAATTACTGGTAATTCAGTTTTCTCCTCTTTATTTGTTTGTGTGTATCAGGCATAATGTTTCCCTGAATCTTTTGGTAGGGTCCTTTCTGGTAAATACTTGATTTTTGTGGAATGCTTGGCTGTGTTGATTTTACTTCATATAAGAACAAGTCTGATGTAAGAAGGCATTAAAAGTGGCACAATACCTTTGAAAGAGAAAAAAACTAGTGAAGCAGTGTGTGAAGACTGGAGCTGCGATCAGATGAGCGCGGCAGGAAGAGCTGGTGGGCCTGGGATGTCACCAGCCCCTCTCCCGCTGGGTGCAGCAGGGCCACCACCTGGGCATCCAGCAGCCACCTCGGGAACCTCCTCTGGGCAGCGGTGGCTGCGTGAGAGGAGCTTCTCGTCTGGCCTCAGCTGCACCCTGCTGAGGAGGCAGGCTGGGCTGGCTGGGTTTGGCCGTAGCAGAGAAGGGCACTCAGGTTTGCTCTCGTGTCTTGCCCAGGGACAGCAGGGACAGCAGCCCTGGCAGCAGTGGCCACGCACAGCCCAGGGTGGTCACTGACTGCCCCAGCACAGACTGCAGGTGGCTGCAGGAATTGCCCCTGCTGAGTCCTCTGAGCCGTGGGAGGCTCTGCTGTCCCTGAGTGCCTGGAGCAGGGTGAGAACACAGCTCCAGCACTGGACAGGACTTGGTTTCAGTCTTACTCGGGTGTGCAAGTTATGGTATTGCCTTTTTAAAATACCTTATAAACTTCACGTGATATGTTAGCATCCAGCCAGCATAATAACTGCTTTTAATGGTTTCCTGTTTGATGGTTTTAAGTTGTGGGTGCACTCTGACTCTGCAGCGTGCCTGGTGACTTAGTGTCTGTGTACTCAACCAGCCTGCTTGTCTTTATTTTCACTTACATTGCTTATACTAATTTTCATTTGTTTTAATTATGTGGTGGAAATAAGAAATCAAAACTGATCATGTTCGCTTATTGACTTTTATGATTAATACTGTCAAAGAGTAAAGTAATACTGAAAAGATACTTTTCAACATTTTGATATTGAAAAGAATTACCAGAACCTGTATTTTGTGTTGAGTGAGAAAAATAGTCTGTTTAAATTAGCTTGCTTTTATTTTTTGCTAGGAGAAGGAAGCAGCTTTCTATTAAAATAATTGGTTATTTGTTTATTTAGAGGCATTAAAAATATCTCTTTACAATTAATATTTTTCTTGCAGTGCACAGGGTAAACGATTTTGTGGCTTCAGGATAGACAGCAGTTTATGAAGGTTCAGAGATTTGGAGGTGTGTTGTCTTAGGGAGGTCAGCTCAAAAAGTGTCCCATTGGTTGATTATCTTCTGCATTGCACTTGCCAAATCAACAGAAAATAGTCTTCCACAGAATACTGTTTGCTTTTTTGTCTGCTTTAGTTGTCAAGACAGGAAGTTTAATGAAGAGAGCTGTTCACTGGAACAGGTGTTTGAAAGGGAGCCCATCTGTGCTGTCCTTTGGAAGCCAGCAGCCCTGCCCTGATTGCTCAGGTAAGTTACCTCCTCTGCAGTGCTCTTCCCCTTTCACACCAGGGCTGGTCTTCAGGCTCCTGACATCCCTGCTGCACCATCTGCTTCGAAAGCATACATGTACAAGGCACTGGCAGAGATTAAATAGGATGGTTTGGTGAGGTTCCATTTTAAAATTTGTGTGCAGGTCTTTTGCAGTCCAGCCAGTCTACGTCACTTTTGCCTGTGTCAGCAGCCGTGCACATCATGCAGAAATCACGGAATCCAGTTCCTACCTCTGTTACTTAAACTCACTTCTGGATGTTTGCTGAGTGTACAAGTCATTGTTGGTTTTGCCACTTGGAGTCCCTCTCCCTAGGCAGCTCTGCCTGTCTTGCACAGGACAGCCAGGACATGTTGCAGTGTGATCGCTGTTGGTGTCATTTCATTGGGCCAGTGGCTGTGTCTTCCAGGCCTCTTGGCTAGAAATGTGGTGCCTAGTCCCAGACCAGGCTTTGTGCTGACATCTTTTTAGATTGATCAGTGTCTTGGCAGTAGCTTGTACGTAGCTGCCTTCATTTAGAGGAGGTGATGCCTTCTCAGCAGCTATGGAAATACAAGTAGTACCACTGAACGTGTTAATTTTCACTTTTATTCACATAAAATCTTTGTTTTCATCATCAGATGTGATCCCTAGTGCCATTTCACACAGGCAGAAGTAACAACTTTTGTTAGACCAAAAGCACTAGCCTGGCCCGGATGAACCAAGAGGATCTATTACTTTAGCTGTGTAAATGATAAAAAAATACTTCTCTGTTGTATTATGAATAATGACTGTTCAAAATGGGTAAGTATTATGCTCTGAAAGCTCTACAGGAGCAGCACATCCTTGGTCTTGTCACAGGATAAACTGAGCCATGAGGGATGATAAAGGAACACTGTGAGTGCTGGGAGTGTTCAGGGTAAGTGCGAGGTAATCTTGACCATGCAGTGACGTGCAACAGCAAAACAGAGGATGACATCAGGAGCTGAAAGGATGACTTGTTTGTTTTCTCTCAGGTCCTGTGTTTTCTTCCAGTTCTCTTGGCAGTTCCTGAAATCATCTTTGTTAAAAAGCTAACGTAGGCAGAACAGCCTAAGAAAGCTACAGCTCAGAAAGACATAAGCAAGTGCAAGGGTGTCAGTGGGACAAAGTGATATTTTCCTGCAAACCAGGACTCTGAAAGGGGGTTTGCTTTAGGACTACATCTGTTCCCTTAGAGGAAGTGAACAGGATGATTGATAAAACTCCTAGTCAAACACGTAGCTAGAGTGATGGATGTTGCAGCTAGTTGAAAATGAGCCGTAAGGACAGTGTGAGTCCCCACAGCGGGTGTGGAAACATACTTTGGCAGTATTGGCTCCCACAAAGTTATTGCCTCAAAATCCATTTTAAGGAATTGAAACAAGAATGTTGTTTGTAGTGATGCTCAGGTATTATGTTGATAACTGCTGTTACACACACTGAACAATGCCAGGTAAAAATCCATTTTAAAGGCAAAGTATTTTACAGTTTGCAGCTGTAAGTGAACTTCAAAAAATTTGTCAGTTTAGTCTGAGAACATACTCTATGTGTCACAGCCTGTTTTACGGTCAGTCTAGGGTTTGTAGATCATTAAGTGATGTGATTAGCTAAACTGGGTAGTTTATTTGCAGTTTGTGCTGTGTGTGTGCATGGAGATTGCACATTGTGTTGTGTGCTATGTCTGGCAGCTGAAGAAGATGGTGATGAGGTAGCTGAAAATTAATATTCATCCTATTAAGAATCAATCCACATTTCACAGGATGGCTCAGACTTGAGGATGTTTCAAATCTCATCTTCTCTTGCTGACCGACCTCTGGGCTGCTGACCCTTTCTTTCCCTCTTTCTGGAGGCCATGTTTGTGTCTTTGACACCTCAATTGTTCCCATACCTGTTGTGTCCCACATAACCTTTTGTCACCCTCTTCACTCTCTTAAATCCATTTCCAGACTCCATTCCCTGGAGCAATTTCCAGTCAGTGACACCACACGGACCATCAAAAGTCTTCTCACATCATGGCTCGGGATATCCAATGTGTGGGTCTGCCAGGCTTTGGATGGCTCCATCTGCCAGTCCCCAGGACCTGTGTAACTTGATGGAGAGGATTCCAGCTGGTCTGTGGAATTTGCTAGCCCTGAAAGCACTCGAGATTTGGGCTTTGAGAAAACAATTTTTACTCTTAGTTTCATTTTTCTCCCCTTTTATTCCCTGTAGAGCTAAGGTACTCAGCATAGTGAGAGAGAATTTTAATTGGGGCTTTTAGAAAACTTTTTCAATTTGTTTGTGATAGTTTTCTTGGAAGGTCTTTAAGTGGTGTGGAGTAAGACTTACATGAAGACACTGGTTCTGAAATGCACACAGCCCTGCTGAAGGAGGGCTCCTGCTCTTGGAAGGATTCTCTTGACAAGCAGGAGAATGTTGAAAATTGCCATGACTAAAGTAGGAGCAGACAAGAGATTAACACTGAGCATTCCTGAAAGTGTTTCTTAGCAGTGCATGGTGATTTTAATGTGTCAGTTACGGTCCTTGAAAAAAACACCTTTTACTGGTTTTCTCCTGTGGTTCTTTCCCATGCAGAGGCAGGATTTCCCAAAGGAGTGTTCAGCACTGGCAAGTGGCTGTAGCAGCTGGCCCAAGAAACTTCTTTAGCGCTTGCCAGGGGTGCACACGTCTATGGGGAGGGCAGGGAAGTGCCTGCAGGCAGGCTACAGGGCTTGGTCCTCAGGGAGTTAGTGACTCTTCATCGGTGCTGCAGCAAATTGAATAGACTTGTTTCTGATTTTTCACTGGCCCTCATGATGGGAGAATCTGGCTGAACTTGTTCTCTGGTAGCTGTAGAGTGTAAAAAGAAGGGAGTGGAGGAGAGCTTCCGAAATATTCCAGGAATGGGATATCCCAGGGGGCTATCCAAATAATTGGGACTGTTCAGCTTGGAAAAGATGCTTGGGGGTGACCTCATTGCAGCGTTCCAGCACCTGAAGGGAGCTTAAGGGGAACACTACAAGAGCATGTAGTGACAGGACAAAGGGAAATGGAAAAAGAGCAGGTTTAGATGAGATACTGGGAAGAAATTCTTTTCTGTGAGAGTGGTGAGGCACTGGGACAGGCTGCCCAGAGAAGCTGTGTGGATGCCCCATCCCTGGAAGTGTTCAAGGTCAGGTTGGACAGGGCTTTGAGCAGCCTAGTGCAAGGTGTGTGCCCAAAGCAGGGCGGTTGGAATCAGGTGTTCTTTAAGTCCCTTTGAACCTCAGACTTTCTGTGATTTCCTCAGGCTTCTTCCTCTGTTGGGAAGTAGTCTGCCTTCTCTGAACTCTTGCTTTCCTTTTCTGCCACTGAAATTTGTGGTTTTATTCAAGAGTAGAGGCTTGTTCACACTTTGGCTCTGCAGGAAAATCAAAACAGGTTCACTGGATTACATGAATGTCTTGTATGGATCCTTTTTGTAAATTAAAATGGCTCTAACCCATTTTGGAATGAAATTAAATTGAAGTATGCTACATGAGCTCCAAGGAAGGGTGACTGGCTCTAGATTTGCTCCTCTTTATCTTGAGACTATCCAAACTCCAGCCTTCAATTCAGGTGGAGCTTTGCCTGTGCAGGGTCAAAGAATTTCTTGGCAGCCCAGGGCTGGGAAGTTCAACTGGATGGGGATCCTATTGAAACGTCGCTGCAGCCGCTGCTGTTCGGAGTCAGAACCCCTTTCCCCGTGGCCAGCGTTTCCTCGAGCAGCTGTGAATTTGCTTATTTGTCCACTTATTTTGTCAGACTCCAGAGAACTGCGGATTGAGTGACAATCTGCTCCCAGCCCCTCACGATTGCTGTTTCCCACGCTCGGCGCTGCGGGGTCTCGGCGCTCCAGGAACCGGCGTGTCCCGGGCTCGGGTGGGACCGGCCGGGGCCGGGCAGGTGCCGGTGCCGGTGCCGCTGCGGGGGCGGGCGCCGTGCCCGGGCAGACGTGGCAGCGCCCGGGGCCGCCCCGGCGGGAGGCGGCGCCGCGGGAGCCGGCGGGAAGGAGGGGAAGAGAGAGGGGGAGGGGGAGGGAGGGCCCGGAGCCGCCAGGGGAGTGG